>ML361717.1:0-13072 GCA_005239505.1 Nicotiana paniculata | reverse complement strand
AAAGCACATAAAATGCGAGGTATATAATGCTTAAAATCACGAATTCTAGCCACACATCACTCTTGCAACAATTGCTTTCTTATCAACCTGTTCATACCTCTTGCTATCCTCCAAAAAAGAAACATCTGTATGCTTCATTTTGAATTGCATCTCATAGACACTACCTAGCCCCGGAGTTACTGTATCAGTCTGCTCTAAATGCATTGTTCTATTGTGATCACCACCTTTCCCGTTGCCTGAAATTTGGTTGGACCCTGCTATAACATCCCTAACCTTCTCATTATCATCTCCATCAAGTTTGCTCTCCGATTCATACACCTGAACACCATCTACATATGCCAAAATCTCTCCAGTTGAACTAGGGTTAAGGTTTATTGTGGCTGCCTCATCAAGAGCACCTGGCGTTAGGCTTGGCATCGCCTCCCTAACGCCTAGGGAGCCTGGCTTTAGGCCTGTCATCGCCAGCCTAACGCCTGGTGAGCTTAAATTTAGGCGTGACGTCGCCAGCCTATCGCCAGGTGATCTTTGCATTTTTTCCTTCTTCACCTTGTCTTCTGTCGTATTTGTTGTGCCCAGCTGATCATCCTCAACCTCAACTGCATCACTCCATAAGACCTTTGTATAGTTTACCTCATCAAGATCCTCAATCTGCCCAGAATATGCAAATGTTTCAGATGGAATCTCATGACAAGATTGGTTTGTTGTCACATTGTGTTGTTATAGCTCCTCTTTGCTAATCCCAAATCTTCTATGTACCCAGTCGATTGTGAATTCCTTATTATCCCTTCCATCAGTACATTGATCACTAGGAACACTACAATTAGCCTTTGATGACCCAAAAATTCATCTCTCATTTTATAAGTCAAAACTGTGTTATGAGGCCTTGAAAACCTCCTTTTATCTCACCTCATTTTACGTGCCCAGTCCAGACGTATATCCGGAAAGCTTTTATATGAAAAACTGAGAAAAATGCTAAATTTGCCTTTAAAATTAAATTTAAGTTGACTTCGGTCAACATTTTGGGTAAACGGACCCGGACCCATGATTTGGCGGTCCTGGAGGGTCAATAGGAAAATATGGGACTTGGGCATATGCCCGAATTTAATTCCGAGGTCTTAAGCCCGAGAAATGAATTTTTGAAAGAAATTATTTTACTGAAATTATAAGAGTTTTTAGAAATTTGATTATATTTGAAATTGATGGTACCATGCCTGTATTTTAGTTCCGGAGCCTGGTATAGGTTTAATATGGTATTTGACTGATGCCTGTAAAATTTTGTAAGAAACAGAGGTCATTTGACGTGATTCGGACCCGTAGTTGTGAAATTTGAAACATTGAAAGTTCTTGAGATTTTCCTTTGATTTTTATGCTAAATTCGTTGTTTAAGATGTTATTTTGGAGATTTGATCGCAGGAGTAAGTCCGTAGTATGTTTTTAGTATTGTGTACATGTTTGGTTTGGAGCCCCGAGGGCTCGGGTAAGTTTCAGATAAGTGTCGGAGTGGTTTGGACTTAGAAAAATCTGGTGAGAAAGCTGTTTGCTGGTTTCTGGTATTTTGTTCTATGCGAACACGTGGTAACCCACGCGAACGCGAAGAGTAGTGGGGTTGAGGCTGGGATTTTCCCTACGTGAACGCACTGGCCACGACGCGAACGTGGAGCCCTGGGTAGGTTGCTTTACGCGAACGCGTCTAGGTCCTCACGAATGCATTGCTTAAGGGGACTGGGGATGGTGGGAGCTGGAACCCTATGCGAACGTGGCTAGAGGCATGCGAATATGAAGGCCAGGGGTGGTGAGCCTACGCGAACGCGACAGACCTCACGCGAACGCGTAGAAGGTCTGTCCAGCCTACTTATAACAGTAGAAAAACAGGATTTTAACCATAACTTCATATTTTCAAAACCAAGGAAGCTTAGGGGCGATTTTTGAAGAGGGATTTCACACCAAGAGCTAGGTTTGTTGTCTTAAACTCATTTTCTTCATTTTCCATTAACACCCATTAGATTTCTATCTTGTTCTTGAAGGGTTGAAATTAGGGATTTTAGGAGAATTGGGGATTTTACAAATTTGGGAATTTTGACCTCGATTTGGGGTCGGATTCCGAAATTAATTATATATTCGGGCTCGTGGGTGTATGGGTGATCGGGCTTTGGTCCGAACCTGGTGTTTTGACTAAGCGGGCCCGGGTCGATTTTTGACTTTTTGGGAAGAATGATAGAAAACTCATAATTAAGCATGCGGTTGAATTATTTAGAATTTATTGATATTATTAAGCTGATTATGTCTAGACACAATTGAATTGGAGTAAAATTCTAAAAGGAAAGCGGTAATTGAGGCTTGAGTTTGGTCGTTGAATTTGAGGTAGGTGTTTGGCTTAACCTTAGCTTGAGGGAATAGGTATTGTGTCTTATTTGCTACGTGTTAGTGATATGTTCAATGTATAGGTGTGGTGACGAGTATCTATACGTTGGTTTCAAGCATGCCCATGAATCGAATATTGAACTTTATGTGATTTTTCATTAAACATTACTCGAGTTTAATTTAATGATTATTCATGTTGGTAGAATTTTCCTTGGTATTGATCATTTTTGAGTATTGGTTCAAGTTGAGAATTACTACGCGAAATTGAGTAACTAGGTGAGACTGGCTATAGTTGTTTTTCCCTCCGGGATGATATTGATTCTACTGTTGACTCCCGTGCCGAGATGTTATGGCTGTATTATTGTGGTTTGTATTGTTGATTTCCTTGTCGGATTGTTGTTATTGATTTGTTTGGGTGAGGAAGAGTGTAAAGCACGAAGGGTGATGCCGTGTATGATATTATGAGAGAGGGTAAGAGCACGAAGGGTGATGCCGTGTATGATATTATGAGAGAGGTTAAGAGCACGAAGGGTGATGCCATGCCAAATTTTGATATTAAAAGCACGAAGGGTGATACCGTGCTGTATTATGATATTAAAAGCACGAAGGGTGATGCCGTGCCGTTTCTGTTGTTTAAATTGATATCTAATTTTTTGCTTTACTTCATTATATCCATCATTTGATATTTCCTCCCCTCAACATGTTCCTCTTTCTTTGTATTTAGCTGTTTATTTCTTGTTGTTATTATTTTCTCCGTATATGATTAAACTACAGAGGTTTAGTTGGTTGTCATGTCCTAGACTCGCCACTACTTCGCCGAGGTTAGGTTCGACACTTACTCAGTACATGGGGTCGATTGTACTGATGCTACACTTTGCACTTTTGTGCAGATCCCGGTACAGGACCTTACAGACCTTAGAGTGAGGAGGCTGCATTCAGTTCATTTAGAGATTCTGAGGTAGTCCTGCAAGCGTCTGCAGGCCTTGGCGTCCCCTCCTACTTTATTTCCACTATGTTCTTCTTTATCTTGAGACAAATGTATTTATTTTGTTCAGACGCTATTTATAGTATTCATAGACAGTCCGTGAAGTTGTGACACTAAATTCTGGGTTTTGTATTATGAATTCGTAATGTAATATAAACGAGTTGTTAGATTTTGTTTTATATCGCTCTTTTATTTCCGCCGATTTGTACATCACCTGTTATCTGTTAAAAAAAATTGAATAAGGTAAATAACCATTTACGTTGGCTTCCATAGCGTGTTCAATGTTAGGCGCCATCACGGTCCCGACGGTGGGAAATTTGGGTCGTGACAAGTTGGTATCAGAGCACTAGGTTTCTTAGGTCTCAAAATTCACAGACAAGCTTAGTAGAGTCTGAGGGATCGGTACAGAGACATCTAGTCTTATCCCCCAAAGGCTACAGAGTTTAGGAATGACTTCACATCTATTCTTCTCTGTTGTGCGATTTGATTTCTCAACACTAATTGAATTTCTGCTCTATTCTCTCGCAGATGGCAAGAACACGTGCTTCTTCATCCACTGATCAGCAACCCGAGTCTCCACTTGCAGCTCCTACGAGGGGCCGAGGATGAGGCTGATGCCGTGCTAGAGGCCGAGTCAGGGCATAGCTCAGCCCAGAGCAGCAGCCCTAGAGGCGGAGCCTCAGGTAGAGTTTGCTGATGAGGTTCCTGCCCAGACAGTCCCAGTTGGACCAGCTCATGTTCCCGAGGGGTTCATTGCCACCTCGGTACTCCAGGATGCTCTGGTCTGTCTAGTGGGCCTCATGGAGAGCGTTGCTCAGGCAAGTTTACTTCGTACAGCACTAGCCGTCTCTCAGGCCGGGGGAGGATCCCAGACTCCCGTTACTCGCACTCTGGAGCAGTTGGCTTCTCAGTTCCAGACTCCAACACCTCAGACAGCTGGGGTAGTTCAGCCGGGTATTATGGTTCAGGCCGGTGATGGAGCAGCTATGTTTGCTAATGCTTTGTGGAGGTTGGACCGGTTCACCAAGCTGTTTACTACTACTTATAGCGGTGCATCTTCAGAGGATCCACATGACTATTTGGATAGCTGCCACGAGGTTCTACGGAACATGGGGATAGTGGAGACCAATGGGGTCGACTTTTGTTAACCCAAGTCACTGCATAGTTTTGACGATTGACAAATGCCTACCCAGTTGAACTAGGTCCATCGGGGTAAACATCTCGAATGAACCAATTGGAACAAGAACCGTACATGCACAGGAGATAAACGTGGTCTGTGAATTATCCATGAACTAAGAAGTTGTCTACTAATGCAAAAAGGTTGAAAATTGATAAGAGGTTAGAATTCGAGTTAAGGAAGGACAGAAATAAAGGAAGGATGTTGAGATAAACACAAACTCTTCCACCAAGGAAGAGTTGCATTAGAACTAAACAAGAACATCTTAACTTCTAGGGCTATATAATGTTGAAGTATTCCTACTGAAGAATCATTAGCACATAGACATAATTGAATCAAGAACTAAAGGCAAAATTACCAGAGAAATTTTGTAAGCAGAATCATTGTGCGATACAAAGGCTACTGACCACCTAGAAGAACCAGTTCCATCAGCTTATCTTTCGACTCTAGTTGGTTGTAGTAAGTGATTTAATACTGTATATTTCAGATTTATTAGAAGCAATTGTAATAGGTACACATTGTTCAAGTTAGAGTTAACTTTAATCTTGTCGCAATTAGCTAGGGGCTAGTTTGCTACAAAGGGACTAGAGTTAGTCCTAGGTTTACAAAAGAGTTTATTTTGTAAATGCTGCTTGGCTCAGAGTTGTAGTGAAGAGTTTGGGAAAATCCTACTGAGGAGTAGGTCGTGGTTTTTCACCTTTTGAGCCGGGTGTTTTCCACGTAAAAATCTCTGTGTTTTTACTTTACTGCATTTATTATTCCGCACTTGTAGAAGTTGGAACACCAAGAAGAACCAGGTTCTTCTATTGAGACAACACTCAAAAATTGCACACCACAAAAATCACCCCCTCTCTTGTGTGGTATTGACGTATAAAACATCAATTGGTATCAGAGCAGGTTATCCTTGAAAAGGTTAACACCTTGGAAAAGATCAAAATGAGTGCACTATCTGGAAACTGGGAGGGTCAATCAACTACAAGGCCACCACTCTTCAATGGCCAGTATTACTCTTTGTGGAAGAACATGATGAAGGACCACCTGATTGGAGAAGACTATGAACTCTGGGACATATTCACTGATGGTCCTCTAGCTACTATGATGAAGACTGCTGAAGGTATAGATGTACCAAAAACTAGAGCTGACTGCAATGCCGAGGATCTGAAGAAATGGGAAAAGAATGCAAAGACCAAGAAGTGGCTAGTGTGTAGATTGGGACCAGATGAGTATAGAAGAATCCAAAGCTGCACCACTGCCAAAGAAATTTGGGATACCTTGAAAGTATCCCATTAAGTAACATCTTAGGTAAAAAGATCAAGAGGTATTCTTCTATACTCACAGTATGAAAACTTCACTATGAAAGAAGGAGAGACAATCCAAGAGATGTACACAAGGCTAACAACTTTGATAAATGAACTTAAATCTCTTGTTAGAGTCATTCCTGAAGAGGACATGGTAGAGAAGATCCTGACAAGGGTCTTACCAATCTCCTGGGAAAGGAAAATCACTGCTATCCAGGAATCCAAAAATATGGCAACCCTCAGATTGGATGAACTAATTGGAAACCTTACTGCCTATGAGCTTAGAAGGCAGACAATGAAGACGGATGGTCCAAAGAAAGAGAGGAGCTAGCACTGAGAATCAATGAGGGAAAAGATCTTGGGGAAGATGAGATGGTCATGATTACCAAAGAATTCAGAAATTTTCTAATAAGGAAGAAGGGCATCTCTAGAGGAGGAAATTACAACAAAGCAAAAGCTCCAGAAAGGGAAACCAACGAGGGATGCTACAAGTGTGGAAAGACTGACCATCTTATCAAGAACTTTCATCAGTGGGAAGTGGAATGGAAAAAGGAGATATATGAAAGAAGGAATAGGAAGAAGGAACATGTCCAACCCAAGAAAACAACAACAAAAGCTATGGTTGCTGCTTGGGGGGAAAGTTCAGATGAAGAATCAGAAGATGGTGAGAATGAAGATCAGGCGCTCATGTCAATTGGAGAATCCGATGAGGAACCACATGAATAACCAAAGGTAAGTATCTCCCATCCTAAAAATAAAATAAAGTTCCTATCTAAGGAAAAACTCTCTGAGTTGCTACTTGATTTCATGGATGACTCTGAAGAAACAACCAAAGAGAAGGAACAACTCTCTACAGAATGTGAAATGCTAAAAGTTAAATACATGAACCTGGAAATCAGACTTAGTGAAACTGTAAAGAAAAACACTGTCTTGTTGAACCGGGTTCATCCACTTGAAACTGAGATTCTAGAACTAAAATCTGAAAACTTAAAGCTAAAGCTAGGATCCAGTAAAAAGGTTGTTGATCATTCTCATATCATGTTAGAAGAAAATGTGGGAAAACTAAAATATAAGATATATGCCAAGGATGAAGAGATAAGAACTCTTAAAGAAGAACTTGGCAAAGTCAAACATGAATTAGATCGAACTTGTAAATGGAATAAATCCTCTGATGCCTTGATATGGCTTCAAGAGAATCATAGTAGCAACAAGAGAGGGATTGGCTTTGGAAGTCAATTGCCCAAGTGGGATCCCAAAAGCAAGTATCTCACTCTCCCTGAGAATAAAATCTGCACCCATTGTGGTAAGAGTGGCCACTACAAAATTGAGTGTACTACAAAAGAGTACGCCAGTCAAAGAAATGAGAGGTTTGTTAAAAAGAAAAATTGGCTACCAAATTGGGCTAGAAAAAGCTTGATTCATCCATTCTCTCATAGAAAAGGACCCAATTTAGTTTGGGTTCTTAAAACTAACCTCTGATTCCTTTTTGTAGGTTCAAGTGAGAGGAGGCAGCCAAATTTGGTATTTGGATAGTGGCTGCTCAAAGCATAAGATAGGGAACATGGAACAATTCCTTTCACTTGAAAGTCTCAAAGGAGTAAATGTCTCCTTTGGAAATGGAAATATAGGTGAAATTATTGGTGTTGGTAAGGTAGGTAAGGATGACCCATGCTCCATTGAACATGTGTATCTGATAGATGGCTTGAAATATAGCCTGATCAGTGTGTCACAACTGTCTGACAGAGGTAACCTCGTTGCCTTTACTTCCACAAAATGTTTTGTGATTAACTTGCTTACCGAAAAGATTTTTTTGCATGGAAAAAGAACGAATAACATCTATGTCATAGACTTGTCCACACTGTCTGAAAAATGAACTCACTTGCCTAAGTGTGTTAGACAGTGATCCCCTCCTGTGGAACAAAAGACTTGGTCACGCAAGTCTTAATCAGCTAAACAAACTAGTCTCTAAAGACTTAGTGGTAGGGCTTCCTAACATTAAGTTCAAGGAAGACAAAGTTTGTGAGGCATGTGCAAGGGGGAAGCAGGTAAGATCTTCTTTCAAAAGTAAGAAAATGGTCAGTACCACCAGGATGTTGGAACTAGTTCATATGGACCTATGTGGTCCTATGAGAACTCTGAGCAAAGGTGGTAAGAAATATCTAATGGTGCTAGTGGATGACTATTCAAGGTTCACTTGGACCTTATTTATGACATCTAAGGATGAATCATTTGATATGTTCACCTCATTTTTGNAGGATGAAGCATTTGATATGTTCACCTCATTTGTTAAGAAAACTCAAAATCAGTTAGGAAATCAACTAGCATCAATAAGATCTGATCATGGTACTGAATTTGAGAATGCAAAGTTTGCTGAGTTCTGTGATGAACATGGTATCAATCACAATTTTTCTTCCCCTAGAACCCCACATCAAAATGGGGTTTTCGAAAGAAAGAATAGAACTCTTGAAGATATGGCAACAACCATGCTTCTTTCTAGCAAACTACCTCATAGCTTCTGGGCAGAAACAATAAACACTGCATGCTATATAATAAATAGATGCATGACCAGGCCTCTGGTAGAGAAAACTCCTTATGAATTACTTAAAGGGAGAAAGCCCAACATATCCCATCTTAGGGCTTTCGGATGCAAGTGATTTGTGCACAATAATGGCAAAGATTCCCTAGGAAAATTTGATTCCAAAAGTGATGAGAGAGTATTCTTGGGATATTCATCATGTAAAGCTTATAAAGTGTATAATAAAAGAACTATGTGTGTAGAAGAAAGTGTACATGTTGTCTTTGATGAAACTAACACTCTTGCTGAGAGACAGGAACCAGAAGATGAGGAGCTTGGATTGGTGAGAAGCAGTGAAAAACATTGAAGTAAACATGGATGATGGAACAGGTGATGGACCAGGTCCAACTACCCCAAGCAACACGACAGGGGGAACTCAACATGTGAACCTTGGCCCTGATCCTGTTCCACAACAACAGGAAACCATGGAACTATCCAGAAGTGAACATGTTGTTCTCAAACCACACAGATATCAGATTTCTCACCCTCTTGAGAACATCATAACAGATCTAACATTTGGAATCAAAACAAGATCCTCCTTGAAAAATCTGTGTGTGTTTGATACCTTTCTATCCTTGATTGTACCATAGAACATTGGTGAAGCCCTACAGGATGCTGACTGGGTAAATGCCATGCAAGAAGAGCTGAATCAATTTGAAAGAAGTCAAGTTTGGCACTTGGTACCCAGAGCACTAGACAAATCAGTGATTGGCACAAAGTGGGTCTTTAGGAACAAGCTTGATGATGATGGAACTGTTACAAGAAACAAGGCTAGACTGGTTGTTCAAAGATACAGTCATGAAGAGGGAATTGAATATGATGAGACCTTTGCTCATGTGGCAAGACTGGAGGCAATCATACTTCTTATAGCATTTTCTGCACACATGGAATTCACTCTCCATCAGATGGATGTTAAGAGTGCGTTCCTCAATGGCTATCTGAAGGAAGATGTATTTGTTAGACATCGTCCAGGTTTTGAAAGCAAGGAGTCACCTGACCATGTATACAAACTTGACAAGGATCTTTATGGTCTCAAACAAGCACCAAGAACATGGTATGAGCGTCTATCAAAATTCCTGCTAGAACATGGATACAAACGAGGTAAAATTGACAACACCTTGTTCTTAAAGGAAAAAGGTAAAGAACTCCTGGTTGTGCAAATATATGTGGATGATATCATATTTGGGGCGACTTCTAAAAAATTAAGTAAGGAGTTTTCTATACTTATGGGGAGTGAGTTTGAGATGAGTATGATTGGTGAGCTAAACTTCTTCTTAGGCTTGCAAATCAAGAAAAACTCAAATGGAACGATGATCCATCAACAAAAGTATGTGAAAGAATTGCTCAAGAAATTTAAAATCGAAGAATCAAAGGAAATAGACACCCCCATAGCCATAACTACAAAATTAGATGTGGATGAACCTGATTCATCCGTTGATCAGAAGCTATACAGAGGGATGATTGGGTCTCTATTATATCTCACTGCCAACATACCTGATATTGTGTTCAGTGTAGGACTGTGTGCTTGGTTTCAGGAAAATCCAAAGGAGTCCCACCTAACTGTAGTGAAGAGAATTTTGAGATATCTGAAAGGCACCACTGATTTTTGCCTTTGGTATCCTAAAGGTAGTAATTTCGACCTTGTAGGATATGCTGATGCTTATTATGAAGGTTTCCTGGTTGCTGGTGTCTCGTGTTTTGTTCTATGCGAACGCGTGGTAACCCACGCAAACGCGAAGAGTAGTGGGGCTGGGGGTGGGATTTTCCAGATGCAAATGCACTGGCCACGATGCAAACGCGGAGCCCTGGTTAGGTTGCTCTACGCGAACGCGTCTAGGCCCTCGCGAACGCACTGCTTAAGGGGACTTGGGATGGGGGGATCTGGAACCTTATGCGAATGCGGTCAGAGGCACGCGAACACGAAGGATAGGGGGGTGAGCCTACGTGAATGCGACAGGCCTCAAGCGAATGCATAGAAGGTCTGTCCACCCACTTAAAACAGTAGAAAAACGGGATTTTAGCCATAACTTTATATTTTCAAAACCAAGGAAACTTAGGGGTGATTTTTGAAGAGGTATTTCACCACCAAGTGCTAGGTTTGTGTTCTTAAACTCGTTTTCTTCATTTTCCATTAACACCATTAGATTTTCAGGTCTAAATCTTGTTCTTAAAGGGTAGAAATTAGGGATTTTAGGAGAATTAGGAATTTTATAAATTTTAGAATTTAGACCTTGATTTGGGGTCGGATTCTAAGATTAATTATATATTCAGGCTCGTGGATGTATGGGTGATCTGGTTTTGGTCCAAACCTCGTGTTTTGACCAAGCGGGCCCGGGGTCGATTTTTGACTTTTTGGGAAGAATGATAGAAAACTCATAATTAAGCATTGGGGTTGAATTATTTAGCATTTATTGATATTATTAAGCTGATTATGTCTAGATACAATTGAATTGGAGGCAAATTCTAAAAGGAAAGCGCTGATTGAGGCTTGAGTTTGGTCGTGGAATTCGAGGTAAGTGTTTGGCTTAACCTTAGCTTCAGGGAATAGGTATCATGTCTTATTTTCTACGTGTTAGTGATATGTTCAACGTATAGGTGTGGTGATGAGTATCTATAAGTTGGTGTCAATCATGCCCATGAATCGAATATTGAACTTTATGTGATTTTTCATTAAACATTACTCGAGTTTAATTTGATGATTATTCGTGTTGGTAGAATTTTCCTTGGTATTGATCGTTGTTGAGTACTGGTTCAAGTTGAAAATTACTACGCGAAATTGAGTAACTAAGTGAGATTCGCTATAGCTATTTTTTCCCTTGCCGGGACGATATTGATTCTACTGTTGACTCCCTTGCCGGGACGTTATGGCTTTATTATTGTGGTCTGTATTGTTGATTTCCTTGCCAGATTGTTGTTATTGATTTGTTTGGGCGAGGAAGAGTGTAAATCACGAAGGGTGATGACGTGTATGATATTGTGAGAGAGGTTAAAAGCACGAAGTGTGATGCCGTGCCAGATTATGATATTAGAAGCACAAATAGTGATGCCGTGCCGTATTATGATATTAAAAGCACGAAGGTTAATGCTGTGCAATTTCTATTGATTTATTGTGAGGATGAGAGTAAAAGCACGAAGGGTGATACCATGCATTCTATTTATTATTTGGTGAGGATGAGAGTAAAAGCATGAAGGGTGATGTCGTGAACTTGTTTTGTACTGTTACTTCTGTTGTTTAAATTGATATCTAGTTTTTTGGTTTACTTCGTTATTTCCATTATTTGATATTTTCTCCCCTCAACATGTTCCCCTTTCTTTGTATTTAGCTTCTTATTTCTTGTTGTTATTATTTTCTCCGTATATGATTAAACTACATAGGTTTAGTTGGTTGTCGTGTCCTAGCCTCGTCACTACTTCGCCGAGGTTAGGCTCGACACTTACTCAGTACATGGGGTCGATTGTACTGATGCTACACTCTGCACTCTTGTGCATATCCTGGTACAGGACCCTACAGACCTTAGAGTGTGGAGGCTTCCTTCAGTCCATTTGGAGATTCTGAGGTAGTCCTGCAGGCGTCCGCAGGCCTTGGCGTCCCCTCCTACTTTATTTCCACTATGTTCTTCTTTATCCTGAGACATATGTATTTATTTTGTTCAGACATTTATATGTAGTATTCATAGACAGTCTGTGAAGTTGTGACACCAACTTCTAGGTTTACTATTAGGAATTTCGTAATGGCATATAAACGAGTTGTTAGACTTTGTTTTATTTCGCACTTTTATTTCCGCCGATTTGTACTTAAAATAAATGAATAAGGTAAATAAACATTTATGTTGGCTTTCCTAGAGGGTTCAATGTTAGGCGCCATCACGGTCCCGGTCGTGGGAAATTCGGGTCGTGACATAGCCTTAGCTAATTCTTGATCATCTTTACGAAATGAAGATTGAATCCCAGAAGTAGTTGGGTTACCATTATTCTCATTTTCCACCACCTTCTCTACTACTTCCTTTTTCACACGCTTAATTTCCTGTTGAGTTTCCCCATGTCCCTTCTTCTTACCATTTCTATGATCCTCACCTTTACCTTCAGTAATTTGTAGAGTAGGCTGATGAACTTCCTCAACCTCTAGTGCATCAAACTTGTTCTTGGTTGTAACTTCCTCAACTCTGGCCTTCCCTTTACCCTTGTCAGCTTCCTTTTCTTGTTTGTTATCAACAATGTGACCCCTATTATCTCGTTGGTATTTGTTCTTCCTTGCTTGAATCCATTCCTGCTTGGCATGATTCGTAGTAGAATTACCAACCACCTTTATACTAGTTAGGACCTTTGTTGAATTTGTAACAGTCCTAATTGCATCTGAACTCACCACAATTGCCTTCTCCTTGCTTTGTTCCTCAACACCTTCTTCAAATCTGTTGTGTAATTCAGGATGAATTACCCAGCATTCTTCCTCACTATGCCCTTGTTTTTTGCAAGTCTTGCAATATTTTGGCATATAATCATACTTAATCATAATCAAACTCTGTCACTCCATTTGTGTTGTTTTGGAATTTCTCTGGCCATAACTGTCAAGAACAAAGTATTTGCGTCAGCCAAAACAACATCATATATCGTGGAGAACTTGAAATGATATCTACTCTTCTTTTTCTTTGGTTTGGTTTTTGCTCTATTCATATATA
>MDKI01063088.1:0-25760 GCA_005239505.1 Nicotiana paniculata | reverse complement strand
ATTTCATAAATCCTCCAGTAGTAGGGTTAAGAGTGGTTTGATTTCCATCACCATCAACGCCCCCTTCTATGGGATGATCAATTTTCATATGTCTAGTAAGCGTCCCAGTCCCCCCTAAATTTCCTCCAGTTAAATGTTTAAAATCATTTTTACAAATTTTGCACATAACTCTATCAGTACCTTCAATTAATTCAAAAAAATTCCAAACCTTACTTCTTTTTCTACGATTAGTAGTCGGAGGAGCCACAGGTGGTCTACGACTACCACTAGTGCCACAACCACCCCCTCTTGTAGTAACTCCAACACTACCAGCTCAATCACTAGTAGGTGTAGCTGGTATTTCATTTTCCATTTCTAATTCATTATCTTCTATTCCAAAATCTTCTTGTAATTGTTCATAATCTATATTATCATTAGGCGATGTTTCGGAAACATGTGTAAATGGAGTATTTGTAAATGGGGTATTAATATTACTATTACTACCAGATGCTGAAGAAGAACCTCTTTTTTTATTTCCCCTACCAGCAACTTTTTTACACGCTCTTTTAGCAGCATTAAACATATTGTAAAAATTTAAGTATAAGCAAAAATTAAAATATGCAAATAAAATAGTAAATAAGAGATAGAGTTGGAGGGAGTGCACCGAATTCGGTATAATTGAGCACTTGATGATTCACAATTCCAATGTTACCACGAACAAACGCCAAGCAAGTATTTCAATTTTGAAGTTCAATTGTTCTTCAAACTTCAAAATTCGAATGATAAAACACGATAAATTAAATTCCAAAACAAAGAGCCAAATAAAATTAGAAGATGAGTTGAAGACTTAAAGTCTTGAAAATTGGAGAATGAGAGATTAGAGAATGAGAGAAATTCTGAAATTGAAATTGAGAAATGATAGTTGAGTGAAGAAATGAAGAAGAGGAGGGGTATTTATAGTTTTAGAGAAGGTTAATTTTATAAAATGAAAATAGGTTAACATTTAAAGAAAAAAGAGGCTATTTGTGCAAATTTAACGTTGGGAAACGACATGCTGTCAGGGGTGACTGTTGCCAACGGTCAGTGGGCCCCACATCTTTAAAAAAAAAAAAAGAATTAGTCATTGTACCGGGCCGGTTAAACCGGTACACGGTTACGGTTCACTACCGGTCCGGTACCCGTTTCAAAATAATTAAACGGACCAACCCCCTCTAACCCCCCTACCCAGCCCACCCGCCCCCCTATGAACCGGGCCGGGCCGGTTCTGATTTTAACCGGTCTGGGCCGGTCCGATTACGGGTCAACCCGGCCCGTTTGCCACCTTTAGCGCCAAGCAGCTCTCTATGGGACCCACATAGGCGGTTTAGATATATTGATATGTGTAAGACGCCTCAACCCTGTTTTAACTCGTTCATTTTCAGTATCTTCAGACCTTAGACACCTAAAAACACTCTCTCAAGTTCTCTCATGATCCAAGACCCAAACAAAGGGCAAACAACACAAATCAAGTGTCGGGAATCCCGTCGCGCTAGTACGTTTCTTGTTCTTCTTGTTGTTGCTGATTTTTGGGTGGTTCCAGCTTGTGTGGGAGGTTGTTTTAAGTGGTTTATATTCTATAAAATACTCTCCCATGATTTTAATATCAACCTTAGGTTATTTCAAGTCTTGCAAATGGATTACACCATATTTTAACATAAAAAGTTAGTTCTAATGAAGAACAACACCTCTTTGAGGTTGTGTTATCATTGAGGATAGTTGTGGGTTGTGTTTGGATGAAATTTGAAGTTGTTGCTACTGGCTAAGGTGATTATAACATCCTAATAATTGTGCTTAAGCTTGCTTGTATGTTGGTTAAGTTGTTTGGATGATAAACTACAAGATACTACTTGGATTTCCTTAAATGGTGTTGTATTACCATGGAGGGCCGTTGTAAGCTAAATATAACTTGAATTTTGACTTGAAGTTACTTTAGGAGGTATTTGTATTGTGTTCTTTCATGTGTGCTTAAGATTATCTTGATATTTATTAAATTAAATGGATGGACTAGACATGAACTAGTGAATAAAGTTGCTAATCGAAGATAGTTGGAGTTGTGGATGGTTTCTTTTTTAATAAATATATGGTATAAGGATGGAATCATTGATGAAATACTTCATTTTCATGTTAATGATTCTTTTAAGTTAATGTAAGAAGTCTATAAGGGGTGATATGGGTTATACAGATTCCAATCGGAACTTGCCACTTGTTGTGAAGTAGTTGTGACTTGTTGTTGTGATATGGTACCTTGTTATTGATATTTATATGTTGCTGGATTTATGTGGCTATTGTTGTTGGTATATGGTATTGGAGGATTCCCTTGTTATAGGGGAGATGCTGCCCGAATTTACGTAAACGAGCTACTAGCTTAAGTTACAGACTTAGCATTTGCTCAACAATGATTTTGAATCTCCTTATGCTATGATAGATTAAGTTGACGTGTTTGAAGAGTTGCTTGGAAGGTATTAAGGACTCAACTTGGTTAAGGTATTTTAAGGCACTTACTTCTTTCTTTTGGCATGATCTAAAGTGAAATGAACGTAAACGATATGCTAATTCATAACGGATCTACTCCTAGAAACTAAGGTTGTCCATGTTGTTCTTTCCTTATAAAATTTTTCTAAGCAAGTACTATGATCCTTGAATCCTAGTAAGGTTAATATTGATGGTATGTGTGTCCATAATGTTGATCGAAGGTACAACTACCTTACGCCACTTCGAAAGGTTTAGAGCGTGATTCCATGAGTCCAACATGCATTATATATGTCACGACCCAAATCGATGGACCGCAACGGGTGCATAAGTTCTACCTGTCAAACACCCCTAAGCATGCGTCTAAGATATGAACCTAAATAACATATGATGAATTACGAAAACAACATACATAAAGGAAACCTGCCAAAAAGGCATATGTACGTATAAATGCAGAATACAGTGGGCGAGCCGTCAAGGTTCCTATAGACAACTATACACCCAAAACTGAAAGCCGACAAGGCCTCATACTATCCAACTGTACATAACTGTCTAAAGATCTCTAATAGAAAGATAACTGTATAAAGACGGGAGTGAGCCACGTCATACCCATACATATACAAACATATCGTAACAAAATCAAAAGCAGCTCCAGATCAAGTGGAGCACGCCAACTCTCGTTGATCAAGGATCTTAAGAAGGGGGACCGTCGACTTACATACCTGCACCTGTGGGCATGAAATGCAGGCCCCGAGAAATAGGGCGTCAGTACGAATAATAAATGAGTATGTAAGGCAAGAAAATCAGTAAATAAGAGACATAGGTGAAATATAGAATAAAGAAATCCATCTATAAATCTGAATAACTTTATAAATCCTGAAACATTTATAATGTCATGCACATGCATATAAATGTCGTGTCATGCATAAGTATAGATGTAAATAATATCATCAAGCCTCTGAAGGCATCCCATCATATTGTCTCGGCCACTGTGGGCAACATCATCAACATATACCAGCTGATCAGGTGGTGGTACGTATATAATGCCGTAACCTTTTCATATATATGTAACGACTCGGCCGGTCGTTCCGTAGAAATTTTATTATTATCCCTATTTTTGCCTTGTCATAGTTTGGTTATACTGTTTATGATGTGTTAGAGTTGGTAGGCTTGGAATCGGAATGGCTGTAGCAAGAATTTAGTCATTTAGTCCTTAAAAATAGCCTTATAGTTGGAAAAGTCAACTGAGAGTTGACTTATTGGTAAACGACCTCGGAATGCGAATTTTATGGTTCAGATAGCTTCGTTAGGTGATTTGGGACTTAGGAGTGTGTTCGAAATATTTTTGTGATGTCCGGTGTAGAAGTAGGCTTGAATTGACGAAAGTTAATTTTTGGTGATTTCCGATCGGCAGTGGAAAATAGGGTATCAGGGTCGGAATGGAATTCCGGAAGTTGGAACAGGTTCGTAGTGTCATTTTGGACATGTGTACAAATTTTCAGGTCATTCGGATGTATTTTGGTTAGTTTCGGCATCTTTGGTGGAATTTAGAAGTTTCAAAGTTCTTAGGCTTGAATTCGATGTGATTTTGGTGTTTTGGCGTTGTTTTGAGTGGTTCAAAAGCTCGACTAAGTTTGAATGAGGTTATGGGATGTGTTGGCATGTTTGGTTGAGGTCCCGGGGGCCTCGAGTGAGTTTCGGACCATTTCTAGGCCATTTTTAGCTGCTGGTTTTTGGCTACAACAGTGTGCTACGCGATCGCGGGGAGTCGGTCGCAGTCACGGTCGCGATGAGTAAAATGAGAGAAAATGGCCAGTGAATCGCGATCGCGGAAGGCCTTACGCGATCGCGTAGAGGAAGTTTTCTGCTGCTCTGAACCGACTTTGGAAGCTTGTATTTTGCAATCTATAATGAATTTTGAGATGATCCAAAAATAAAAGTTGTAGAAATTTGTGTCTAGTTTTCATAAAATCAAACCATTCATCATTTGGAGTTGTTTGTAAAGAGTTATGGTTTATACACTACAGCCTGTCCAAGAAGAGTTTGGAAATCGCATTGTGTTGCATAGGGCTGACTTTGGATGCTTATATGTCGTAATCTATAAGGAATTGAGAAATTATCAAAGCATGAAAGTTGTAGCCCTTGATTTATAGTTTTCAAAAAGTTAAACCATTTGCAATTGAGCTTTGTACAAAGAGTTATGACCATTATACTAGAGGCTATCCGGAAGAGCTGGGCAGTTGTTCTTCGCGATCGCGAAAGGCAAATTTTGGGCTGAGAAAATTTTTGCTTCGCGATAGCAAAGAATTTTCCGCTATCGCGATGAAAAAATACCTGGGCAGTATTTAAATAAACCCTCCGCGACCAATACCCACTTTTTCACCATTGTTGAATGAGAAAAGAGCTTTGAGGCGATTTTGAAGAGAGGAAATCAGTGTTTTTCATAGAGGTAAGGATTTTGGACCCTAATACTCGATTATATGTGATTAAGGATCAAATATCAGTGTTTAATTCATGAAAATCAGTAGAAAAAGATGGAGTTAGGGCTTGAGATTATGAGACCTTTAGGGATCGATTTGAGGGGTCAAACGAACTCCGATTTTACCATTCTTTATATGTACAGACTCGTGAGATGATGAAGAACATTTTAGTATAAAATTTGTCGAGTTCCGAGACGCGGGCTCGGGGGTCGGATTTTGGCTAAATTCGGATTTTATGCTAAATTAAGCATAATTTGATGATAACAATCTGAACTTGGTAGATTTGGAGCGCTAGGAAGTTGATTCGAGAGGCATGCGGGTTGCAGAGTAGCTTTTCAGGCTAGTTTGAGGTAAGTAATGTCTTTAAATCCTGTCCTGAGGGTATAAAACTCCGGACTTTACATCCTTTCACGGATTTTGGAATGCAAAGGTTGAAAATTTGGAAATATATTCCTTTTCAGGCAACTATTGAGTTGCGAACCCGATTTTAAAGCCTATGCTTAATAGTATTGATATACTTTGATATAATTTGGGCTGCAAGCCATGTTTGGGGCCTAGTGCCGATCTGTTTACCCCTTGGGGGCTGTTTTTACTATTTTCCTCACTTGATATGTTATGATTTTCACTCAGTCTTTTCTTGATAATTGTTTTGACACTCAGAGTATTTTGATATTATTTCTTAAAAAAAATGAAACACTGTTTTGGGTCGAGAACCCGGTATAATGATGGACCGAGTGGCATGTTGAGAGTGTTTGACTAGGTGAGGCTGCGTGCCAATATTGTGAGTGATTTATGCTATGATGGGCTAGCCGAGGGCCAATATTGTGAGTGATTTATGCCATGATGTGGCTTGTTATAGCGTTTGGGCTGTAGGAGCCCCTCCGGAGTCTGTACACCCCCAGTGAGCGCAGGTACGTACTGAGTGCGAGTGATGCCCACGGGGCTGATACTGAGTGACTGTGAGGTTACCTGCTGGGCTGATACTGAGTGACTGTGAGGTTGCCCGCTGGGCTGATATTGATTGATGGTGAGGTGCTGAGGGAAATTGTTACGAGAAATGATTATGGCCCAAGGGGCAGATTTATGATGGTTTTACTGAGTTTTTGACTGTGATTCACTTTGTTTTTCAAACTGATTTTACTGAGAGTTTTACTGAGATATATTGAAATTTTACTTGTTTCAACGGGATTTCTAGAAATTGGTTTTCGAACTTATGTATTTGATGAATACTTTATGGTGACTTGGTGTTTTACTGTTTTTGGGAACTGGTGTATCTGTGTTGTGTGTTTCGTATTTCTTAAACTGTGATTTATTTTCATTATTACTGAGTTGGCGTACTCATCATTACTCTCTGTGCCTTTGTGCACAGATCCATGTGCTGGTTCGGAGCAGTAGCTGTCTTCGTTCGTATTCAGCAGCTTACGAGATTTCGAGGTAGTTGTTCAACGTCCACATCTTCTCTATTTCCCTTCCTTTATTAGTATTAGTATTTATTTCATAGACATTGATTAAGATATTAGCAGAGTTAATTTTATTTCTTAGATGCTCGTGACCATGTTGACTCCAGTCTTGGGAGGATTGTTTAGAATGTTAGATTAATATTGGGGCGTAAAGACTTAAAGAAATTATTTTATGCTTTGTTGTTGCTTGTTATTGATTATTGAAACATTATAATAGAACGGATGCGTAGTTATGTGATGGTTGGCTAGTCTAGCTCCACGATAGACGATATCACGACCTATTAGGATTTGGGGTCGTGACAATATCCAATATACATATATTTACATATATACGCGTATATAACGCCATCTCGTCATGGATCAATGCACATGTATAAATGAGTGAAATGTATGAAAAATACGTGATAATCTCAATATTCCTTCCGGATAAACTTTTTTAAGTGCGTATTATTGTGAGACCCATGAACAGAAGATAATAATAATTTACATGGGGAATCAAGAATATAAACATATAAACATCCCTAGTATTTTTATGAATAGAGTAATTTATGGAAACTGTACGTTATGGTCGTTTCTTTTGTACAATTTGAACCATGCCAAAAGAAAAAAAGGATGGTCTTAACATACCTGGAGTAGGGAAAACTCCGTATAATATTCTTGGCGAAAATTGTACCGTACTCCTTTAGAACCGCAAAATTTGGATGGAAATAAGCTTCTGTTCTTTAAAGTATTTGAACGAATTAAGCTTCTGCTTCTTTGAAGTGTTGGAACGAATTTTAAGCTTCTGCTCGTTGAAGTGTTTGAACAAAATTGAGCTTCTGCTCTTGAAATATTCAAACTAAGAAAGGATAGGTTCTTGCTTTAGAATTTTTAACGTTTTTGGTTCTTCTTTTTTTCTAATACGGAAAATGTAACAACACTTGTTATAGTCTTGTTTTGTTAAATTCCCATTAATCCTTAAGTAGCCACCTAGGCACAAATGACTAAGAGTCATTCTTGTGGCTTTGTGCCACGTTTTTTTGGGTGTAATTTATTAATTTTTTTATCTACTTATCAGTTAACTGGGTAATGTCTTGATCCGGTAATTAACCAATTACCCGCATAATTTAAAAATTACCTCAAATTACTTAAAATTCTATTTATTTTTATACACTTTATATATACTTTATACATTATACTACCGTGGTCATATGGTACCTTGTATGGAACTAGTTCATAATTATCGGGTATTATCGCTCGACCCGTATTTTATCCCAAATTGGCCATTTTCAACGAAGCTCATTTTCTTTAATTCGTATACCTTTATCCTTCATGACATTTACTTCTCACTTGTTATAAATAGCATAAATACGTTAACCTCAACATAATCTTATCCCCGAGTCTATGACGATTAACTGAAGACGAAACTTTTGACGTACGAAAATGCGAGATGTAACAATATATAGTATCTATTTTACTCTACCGAGCCGCGTTATAGTTGGCTGGGTACGGAACCTATTGTGCAACCACTGATCAGTTAGGTTTACCGAGCGCCACGCAGCCGGGTACGATTCTACCGAGCCTTATGATGGCCGGGTACATTTTTACCGAGTCCTCTTCGAGGCCGGTACGATATGATGATGGTGCCCACATAGGCGTATGTTTTTCAAAGTTTATGTATTTATATGTATCGTGCATTTCATGTCAGTAGCCCTTAGAGGCTCAGATGCTACAGGTTGTATCTCCTCTATCTCACTTTACATTACTGTTCTTATTTATGCTTTCCTGCCTTACATACTCAATAGTTTATTCGTACTGACGTATCTTTTGCCTGGGACGCTGCGTTTCATGCCCATAGGTCTCGATAGACAGGTTGACAGTCCTCGTAGTAGGCTATCAGCTCAGCGGAATGTGTTGCAGCACTCTACTTGTTCCGGAATTACCTATTTGGTAAGTATGATTGGGACATATATTAATGGTTATGGCGAGGTCCTGTCCCGACCTATGGCGTTTATGTACTCTTGGTGGCTTGTAGACAAATGTCATGTATATGGATACTTGTATGGCCTTGTCGGCCTATGTTTTGAGTGTACAAATGATCATGTCGGCCTTATAGGCTTGTATGTAGCATATATAGGTTTCTATATCATGTTGGGTCATCATATGTCTAGTATACACTTATATTTTATTTTGGTTATCTCATGACGGCCCTTTTGGCCTATTTACCCATGGTAGTACGATGAGAAAGATATGTTACCTAGGTACTCGGTTGAGTAAGGTACTAGGTGCCCGTCGTGGACCTTCGGTTTGGGTCGTGACACTCACCCCCTGGGGTATTATTATCAATCCTTTGCGTTGTTTGGTTTGCGGGAGCATCGAGAGGAACTAGACCTCTTCTATTCGCGTTGTTGGAGGTCTCAACTATGTCATAGCCTAATCTTGTCGCGAGAGATGACCCACAAAAGCCTTTTGTTTTTCCTTGGGGATTCTCACCGTTTGCGCAACGTGCTCGTCTTCAACATCATCAGGAGTTGCCTCCTGAACATGTCATGGATATTTCCCGCCATGGACCGGCGTAGCTGCATTCTCCTCGTTGCGGGTGTCATTGATCGAATCTTCGTGTTGAGGTTGATTTCCTTGGTCTTCAACATCATTATCTGCCATTTTTAATGATATTTCGCTAAGAAACAAAGAATTAAATAGATTAGTAATAGATACAAAGATTAACTAAATTACACAACTGTCTAAGCCCCACGGTGGGCTCCATTGTTTACCCGTAAAACGCTAAAGTTGAATTTGTAACGTGGCTTATAGACAATCAAATCAATTTGATCCCAAAATAATAAATAAATTAAGTAAAATGCAAGACTTAGCATTAAAATCGATATAAGACAGCAAATAACTTGGTTTCGGGAGCATAACTTCTTAAGGCGGTAATAAGACTATCGATAGACTAGAAATAAAATATTATTGAGCTTTAGAATAATGTGTAGCATAAGTTTGTCATAAAATTTGTGTCCCCTACAATAGTTGTTGAAGTCACTATTTATAGTTGCACCTAGGGAACAAGGTCCTAAGATCAAGTTTCTCTTAAATGATAATTACGGGGGTCATTGGTGAATGTGTAACGACATGCTATAAATGCCAAAATTCTCTATAACAAATTGTGTATTTAATACTGAAAAGTATTCTTCATTGAATGTCATCGGGTGGCGAACATTCGTTTGATTTCATTAGCAATATTCCCATTGGGGTCTTCCCGGTGCCAACCGAGGGTGCTGTTCCCGATCTTGGTTTCTACTTGCCTCGCTTTCCGTCTGTATTCGGTTCCATGTGTCGCTCTATTATTCGAGTATTTAATTCAAACTGATTTTACCCTATACAAGCAACACACGTCGCTCTATTATTTGAGTATTTAATTCTAACCGATTTTACCCTATACAAAAAAGATTAAAATTTTATTGAACATCTTCTACAATAATATAAGGAACTTCAGGCTATTGTCGTGAAGTTTGAGTTGTGATAATTCGAACTATTTGAACTTGGCAGTTCAACAATGTGACTAAACATTAAATCCATTATAAGATTCGGCTAGGTTTTAAATAGAACCATTTAAAAGGTGGGTACCGGATGTCATTTGTACCTATATTCTAGCCCAACGCCCCGAAGCCCAATTGCTCTCCCGTCATCTCTGCCGGAAATCTGGAGAAATTATCATCTCCTCTTGTCTGAGCTTTCCCTCATTTTGCTCAAAAGTATAAGTTTAATCTGTTTACAGCTCTATTTTTTGCTCCTTTTTCACAATTTGGTAGTTTTTAATGTTGCATTTGATTGATTGAAAATCTTTAGCAGCTTGAGTTGAAGTAAGTTCTACTATTGTTTTTTTATATTCTCATTTTTTTGATGAAAATCGTCTTTTAGCATTTGGTTTCAATGTGTTTCAGGTCTTTGAGGAATTTTAATTATTAGACCATTTGGTTGATCTTGAATTATCTGCAAAGTAATCAACTTTGTTGCTTCCTTTTTTGGCCTTTAGTTATCATCGGATGTCTTGCTACAATGAAAAGCTTTATTAACTTGTCATAACCGGTTAAGAATTGAACACAATGGGTATTTAAGTGGAGAGTGGTAGAGCGGCAGACCCATTATCCCTGAGTTTTAAGGCTGTGGTTGGTCATAAGGGTTCACCCCAGATGGATGTCTAGGTCATAAAAAAAGAACGAAATATAGAACACAATCGAAACAAATGAAAAATATTGTACCAACTAATTGGGGTCAAAGTAATTATTTTCAGCAGGAAAAGTGTGAGATTTAGGCAACCTAAGTTTCTGCTTAAGATGGATTATTTGGTCTTGGAACTAATATGAGATTGAGGGATAGTTGATTGATTATTAATGGTTCATTGAGAGTTTGTCCATGGAGTAGTTTACAGTAATCATAAAACAACCTCCTTACCTAAGGTAGCAGTAAGGCTGGTTACATACTACCCTCCCAAGACCCCTATTTGTGGGATTACACTAATTTTTTTTTTGTTGTCTAAAGAACCGGAGAAGGGGGGGGGGGGGGGGGGGTCACATTTAAACATTATATGCTTGTGTAATGAAGCTTTGCGACTATGCCATTCTTGGCGACGGTGATTGCCAACGAGAAGGTGACGGCCACTTAGCAAGGGCGGGATATGGAGGTGGAGGAAAGGTTATTGAGCTGGATGGATGGCACAAGGGTGTAGCAGTGGGGTTTAAGGTTATGGCAAGGGTGCGGGAAGAAAAGGGGATTGATCAGAATCTAAGGGATACTAGTTGCTTTTTTTGTTCTCTGTTTCTGCTAGATCTAAGTTGCTTTATTAATTGCTTTATTACTAGGAAAATACAACTGTAAGTTAGAAGCTTATATTTAGTGCGCATCCTGTTTACATTGTTGCTGAAGTCTGATCTCTTCCTCTTCCATAGTTGCAGTCACATGTTCACGAATAGCCAAAGGCAAGACGAACGCACTGGAAAATATGGAACTCCGAGGGTGGAATACCTTCAGGTTAGGCCTCCTTACTCGATATATTTGATCGCCTGACATTATGTAAGGAAGAAGACTGTAACTGCTCAACTGCAGAACTTCATATGCTGATATTAAGAAAACATTACTTGTACATGAAATTCCTGGATAAGCAGAAAACTTGTTTGCATATTTCACTAATCAATTCCTTCATTCTTGTTTCAGGAATTGGTAACTCAGTTTCAGAATGCATCTTCTGAAGGTATGCGCAGAGTTTTATTCAACTGCTTCGTTCTGTGTCTACAATCTTGGATTGCTGTAATGAGACAAAATGTTTTATCAGAATATCACATTGACCTTTTTGTTGAATCAATTGCAATTCTTTGATCAGGGAGTTCCTAGGTGTTTTCCAGATTACAATAATGTTAATATTAAGATAAGAACATGGTAAACAAGCATTAATACTTTCAAGTCACAAGAAAGCTGTGTTCATATTTGTAGGGTGACTTATTGTGGAGTTGAGTTTTTCCTGCGAGATATTGAGTGAAAGAGCAACTGTTTGCACTGACCAGACGATATCTGTTAGCTGTGGCAACACAACTACATCTGTCTAATTCCTTAGATGTCTGTTCCCTCCTTGGCATCAGGCTAACACTCCGAGCACAATCAATAGTGCTAACTGATAGAGCCTGTTAGTCTGATATTTTGGGTTGCTATTAAGTGGGAAGTTAATTTCATGTTTGCCAAGATTAAGCCAATATAGAAGCAAGTAACTATAATGTGCTTTTGTTTTTCACTTCTCGTTTCAGCTCTATATGATTTAATACATTCTTGTTACTACAGAGACGAAAGAGAAGATTGTTGCTAATTTGGCGAACTTTGCATATGATCCTTACAACTACACCTTTTTGCGCGAGGTTAAGAATCTTCTGATGAGTAGTTTAATCTTGTTATTGAATCATCTTTTCCTGTTCTGTTTGCCTCAACTTGTCTTGTAATATTAAACAGCTTAATGTTATAGAACTTTTTCTCGACTGTTTAACTGAGCCTAGTGAGAGGCTTGTGGAGTTTGGGATTGGAGGAATCTGCAATGCTTGTGCTGGTAAGACTAAAGCTTTTGGAATTTATGTTGATTCCATTGAACTTTTTTTGTTGGTATGCTCAGAATTGCAGTAGACTTACTGTAAGCTGCTCCAGAAAATTAACTCTTGTGCATTTGTGACTTGCAGATCCAGCAAACGCTGCTCTTATCACTCAAAATGATGGTATCCCTCTCGTCATCCAGTGTTTGTCAAGTCCTGTTAGGAACACGGTGAGGAGATAAATAAACAGTTTGTGGTCTTCTTGGTTATTGAGTGCTTGCTGTTCACTCGTTAAAATTCGCACATAAACATAGTGTGAAGCACTCCAAACTAACAATTGTTACTTGAACTGTGAGTACCATTGATCTGTCAATCTTGTCGATTACTCTGATAAGAATTTGCCTGGCATCAGTGTTATCACATCTTATTGAATGTAATCATTTTAACAGTTGGTGTCGTATGAGTTTCTGCTACTTTGGGAGGCATCAAGAATAAAATGATGTTTGCCTTTATTGGAAAAACTCTTAAATATATTAGTAGTATTTTTGTTCGTGTCTCAAAGATTGTTTTTACTTACCACTAGAACCTTCCTTTCACGAGTGAACCCCGGCATGAGCCTACCTTGGTTGAACCAAAAAGGGGTCCAGGCACCTTTACCATATAGGGAATGAACTGAGTTAGAGGCATATGATTTTGCTTCGATCTCTTTGGCTAAACCTAAAGGAGACTTCGATCATTCTAGCTTTCTGAAGGAGGAACATGTCACTTGGAATTTCAGAAACTGAGCTCACACGTAGTTTTTAGTTCTCAAAGTCTATGTCAGTCTCTCATCGACATACGAATTGTTACACATCGTATTTATCTATAACAATAAAAAACGGTTATTGTTTGCATATGCACATAGAGCGCAACAGTAACACATGTATATGGATGTATGTGCATGCATTTCACCAATGGTTTTAACAAGTGAACGTCAAACTGGCAGGTAAATTATGCTCTAGGAGCTCTGTATTATCTTTGCAATGCATCAAACAAGGAAGAGATTTTAAAGCCAGAAGTAATTGATGCCATCAAAAGTTATGCAGCTGCAGTTAATACAAGCTTCAGCAATTTGGCTCAGGCTTTCTTAGATAAACATGTCTAGTACTTGTACTGGTGGGAGGTTATAGGTAACTGTTGGAATACTCGAGGTTCATGCAAGCCGGCCCAAACACCACCTTCATAAATTTAAAAAAAAAAGTGCCCTATGTTATCATCAAAATCCAAACCAATTTCATTTGTTTTGACTTTTGAGTGCTTACTATCCTGAAGATCTTGTAAGTTGTAACTGTACTAGATCAAAAGGAAATGGAAGCAAGAAAGAAAAAGACTCTCTTTGTTAGAAAAAATTTACGAAATTTATATATTGCAATGTAGCATTAGCATTTCACTCCTTTGAGCAAAAGTTCATCAAGATATTAACTTTACAGATCCAAGGGTATGATCCAGCGATAGATAAAATACGTTAAAAATCATAAGATATCAAGTTTAAATTTTAATGAAAATAAAAAATACCAAGCGAAACCTTTCTATTTATCCAACATTGGTGAAAAAGATCATTCAGTACATGTACTTGAGTAACGTGCGAACAAATTAATCCGAACCCCACGGTTATAAAAAAATAAATTCTTCGCTAAACTTGATGCAATATTTTGCTTTTTATTAAACATCGACCCTTCAAGTTTTCTCAGTGTTCACTTATTATCACAAGGAACTTCACAATTTTTTTTTTTTCAGCTCACAAGTGAAACGTTCAGCATTTGACAAAGACAAAGTGTTCATAACGACAACCAAGAAACCAAGAAAAATCATATAAAATGATAAACTTGAAATATAACACAACCCCAAAATTGTCTCTCATACAACACTCTCAAACAAAAGCCAACTCATACCAATGAACCTGATAAGTAAATCCAAAAATATATATACAGAAAACAAAAAACAAAAAACAAAAAAAGAAAAAGAAACAAAAAAGTACAAAACGGGCACAAGAAAAGTTATCCAAAATTAAGCAAAAACGCTTTTTTTTTTCTTTTTTTTCTTCTTCTTTTTACAATAAAATAAACTTTATAGGGTTTTTACTTTGGTTGGCTGGCCTTCACAACTGTGACAGGACACGTTGCATTTTGCACCACGTAGTTGCTCACACTTCCAAGTAACACCCTGCAAATATAAGCAGTTGCAAATTAACCCCCATATTGATAATTAAACTGATACCTCATTTATTCTGATAAAAGATCACTAGAACAATTAATTATAGATAATTATGCATCCATATTGTTCTCGAGTTCGAATGGTAAAATCAACTATTAAGATTTAGGATAGGCGGTCTACGTTACAGGCTTCTTCGCCAAACTTCTCCAATCCTAGAATTTTTTTTCTTTTCAAAATTAAAATATTTGACCAAATTTTTAAAAGAAAATAAAATATTTTTGAAAAGAAGCAGAAACAATTTTGAAGAGGCAGAAAAAATAACTTTCTCTCCAAAAATATTATTTGTGGAAAACACTTTAAAAAAAATTCACTTAAAAGTAACTTTTAAAAGCTTGGTCAAACACTGATTATTGCTCAGAAATACTTTTCAATTAATTAGCCAAACACAAACTGCTTTACACCAAAAACACTTTCGATAAAAATACTTTTAAAATAAGCTAATTTCTCTATAACTGTATCTTTATATATCAGCATTTCACTATAAAAATCAGGTTTTTCCCAAATCAAATTTTATGTTCTGTTATAATATATATTTTTTATAACATCAATTCGCTATAACATTTAAAAATATCTGGAACAAAATAAACTGTTATAGAGAGTACTGTGCTCAGTTTTTCTTTTGGAGGGTGTAAGGGAAAGGGGGGGGGGGGGTTGAAGGGCGTGTAATTTACCTTTTAAGGACACCTAAACCTCTGCTTCCAACTACAAGTGAATCAAGCTTGAGATGTTCTGCAGCATCACAAAGCTTCTCCCTTGCATCTCCCCAATACACCTTTGCCACAACTATTACCTGTAGTTTTCAATTTTCCAACAAATTAATTTCACAAACTAATAAATAAAAATCTTTAATTTTCTTAAAACAAGCTCTTCAAAAATAAGAAAGATTTTTACTATGACGCAATCAGAAATACTAACAAGGTAATTCCAAAAAAAAAAAATAACACACTTAATTAGGACTCAAACTTAATTATGAACTAAAAGTAATTATTGAACTCCCTTTACCATTATATTTAAAGCTTCCCTTATATTAAGGGAATGTAAAAAGTTAAATATACACCAAAAAAATTATTTTAACCTATTTCCATAGTATAATTTTCTTTGAGAAAATTAAATTAAATTAAATTAAACCCTTTTCATAAAACTTAGTTTGTCTACTAGTCCCTAACGACACGTGTCGTTGATCATTTTATCGTGAGAAAGAGGAGGAGGAGAAGAAAGAGGAAGAATTTTTTTAATTTTTATTCGGGTGTTCGATATCTGGATTGGAGCCCAACTATATTCGAATTTGTGCTTTGTAGGGTTCCGTTCAGAAGAAGCACTCCCTGCTAAAGATCTTTTAATACACAAACTCAAACTCGAGATCTCTGATTAAGAGTCAGCGGTGAAAGAGGAAGAATTTAACTTACCTTTTTAAGCTTGGAGATAGTGTCAAGCATATCAAGAACCTCTCTATCAGGGTTAAGTCCATAATACTTGGACACATTAATCTCTCTAAATTCATCTAAAGGTATTAAAGCTGCAAAAAATATAAAATAATTAGCAACAAATGTGTTTAATTACAATAAAATAAACTTCTTTAAATAAAAAAAAAAGAAAAGAAAAAACTTACGAGATCCAGTGTCTTCAAAAAGCTGCTTATTAGTAGGGTCAAGTTTAGAAGAAACAACATGAATAATTATGATTTTATCACCTTCTTCTATTAAATTATCAATTGCCCATTTCAGTGCTATTTTGCTTGTTGCTGAATAATCCATACCTATTCCTATTGAACGTGCTTTTGCCATTTTTTTCCTTTCTTCTTCTTCTCTGAGTTTTCTGTATTTATCTTATTGAATTCTTGTATTTATATGAATTTCTGGTTTTGGATTCTCATAATTTAATTATTTAAAGAGGAGAAGTTCGTGAAGGGACTAGAACATGGATCTCTTTATGTTTCTTAAAGTTAAAGTTATTCTTATATACTTATTAGTTACTCTTTTGTTTCAATTGTGTGCCGTAATTTAAATAGACTAAAATTTTATAAAAGAAAAAAAAATTATTTAAATTATGTCATAATATTTATATAGTTATAAAATTTTTAATTTTAAATATATCATAATATCTCTATGAATATAAAAATATGTCACTAGAGATAACTTAGAAGTTCAAGTTAAATTAATTTTTAAATTTAGAAAGCTGTTGCATAAAAAAAATTACTAATTATTTTCAGTTCTAAACATTTTTCTTTTTGAAAAACTAATTGTTTAAAATACTCAAATTCACAATTACTGGATCTGGTTCCAATAGGTGGAATGTTAATCAAATGATAAATGATAGGTTAGACGAATACTCAAGCGGAGACGGTATTAACTGCTTGTTTGGATGGTTCTTACTTCAATTTTATTATATTGTACTGTTAAATTTATCGTTACGCAACGATAAAATATGTTATTTTATATAATAACTAATTTAGTGCGGTTGCACATCGTTATCTTGTCTTTTTCTCTCATCTCACCCTTTATTATTATTAGATAATTTTATTTTATCATTTACCTTACTTTTTTATATAATAAGTTTATTCTGTATCATAATTTTTTTTATAATATGATAAATTTATTTTTCATATTGTTGGTGCATGATAGTATGAAACAACGACAAACAATACAATCTATCTAAATATTATTCATTAAATAATACAGTATAATGCAATATAATATAATACATTATGAAATGACGCGTAACAACCATCCAAACAAGGTGTAAAGATCAAGAGATGCAAAATTGACTCTTTTGCCTTTTTCTCGCTTTTTAACTCTTCATAAATTATACTCCTTTCGTTTAATTTTGTGTAAGATTAATATTGCAAAAGGAATAATATATTTATATTTAAAAATTAAGGCTTCTTGTTGAGGTCACAATCGATATATGCCTCTGTCGTTTTCATCTTTTTGAGCTTTTAATTTCCTTTTTATAATTAATAAATTCGCACAACTTCTCGAACATTTCGTGTGGTGTCAAAAAATAATTAGAGAACTTCGAATATTTTAATTTCTTATTCTAGAAGGTTGCAAATGGTATCTACTTTTAATTAAGAATAAACTAATTTAGTCTTTAAAATAAAGTAATTTGGTTCCGATTGACTTTCCTCACATAAATGTATTTCTAGAAATGAAATCAGTTGCTATGCTATTTTCTCTGCCTAATGAGAGAACTCAAATTAATTATATTCTCACAAAAACGTGGTCATTTGTCACTACAATCTCTTTACTCTTGTTTTAATTTTTTTCTTTAATCAACACATAATATTTATTTTCACTCTTTGATAATCGATAACTATCACAAACACCAACCTCCTAATCTCAATCACTAAAACATTTTACAAACCAGCCTCATCATGGGTAGTTGTGGTTGAAGATGAGCCCTTAAAAGATGTAAGTTATATGATCCTATATGGTGCAATTTCTGTAAGAATATTTTTACTTTTATACTAAAAGTTGAGCTAGTTCGACACTACAACGCGTAATTTAATTTTATAAAACACAAATTGAAAAAACAAATTGTAATTTTAGTGCAAACTGATAAAAAATTGTGTGGAACAATAGAAACTTGGAGACAAAGTTCCTAAATTCCTCCGGTCATTACTCATTAGCAAAAATAGTGTAGGTTAACACATGTTACGAGTTCAAATATAATTCTTTTTTTTGGAAAGTCGCTATCCTTCGAGTGCACACTATAAAACATGCTCATCCTGAGATAGCTCGCAAATCACACGGAAAATGTAACCTGCACTAGAAAAGCCTAATACAATGTGCATTCACTGAGGAGGTTAATGTTGAGGGGAAATCAACTATACAATTTTAAGTGCAATATAGTAGATGAACTAGCTTATTATTCATTGAATTTCAAATCGTATTCTCGATTAATAAAAAGTAGCGAATAGTATTCGCATGAAACAAAAGCTAAAGCAAAAGCAAAGGCAAAGGCGAAACACCAGACACAACGAAGAAGAGTTGTGGATAATTTAAAATTTGGCCAAACACTTCTAAAAAGTTATGTAGCTCGGATCCTTTAAAAACCAATCTTTCAAAATTTAGACATTTTTGTAATATCCTGACACGAGTGGTAACATTTTCGAATGGTTTGAAACAGCAGGGGCGGATGTACATTATGAGCTACGAGTTTAATTAACCCAATAGCTTTGGTTCAATTTTTGTATATTTGTTAAAAAATCTACTAAATATGTATAATAAATATTAAATCCGAACCCATTAGCTCAAATGGTTAGCGAGTTTAGTAGCACCCAAAACCCATTAAATTCAAAACCTGAATCGACCACCGTAAATGTGAACTCTACGCAAAATGTTCTTATAGAGGCCGCAGCATGTTTTTTGAAGTTCTTTGGAGCTCCATTGAGCATCAAACATGATAGATGGCCTATTAGAAGAGTTTTCAAGAATTGGTGGGAATTCAGAGGCGGACCATGGATTTTTATGTGACGGGGCACAATATTCTGTTCAACTAGTACCTCCTTAAGGCTTTAAGTGTTCAGGGCGCCAAGTACTTTAAATTAACCATTTTCAAGATATATACATGTACATATATAGAATTTCTGCCGAAGCTTACAGGATCCGGTGACCCCTCACTATAACACATAGGTCCGCCTTTGGGTGGGATGTGAAACCAAACAACATCATACACAAGCTCATTCTCCACATTGTTCCTCTAACAATATGCTGAGAAATATGGAGGAAAAAATTCTTAATCAGAAAGATGGAGTATAAGGTTAGCTAGACAGTCCAAATAGCAATTTCTATGGCCTAATCCAACTGTGGAGTGACTTGGCCTTGGGCCACCTATTGTGAAAATCTAAAACTTTGGATAAAAATAGCTACATGGAAAGCACTTGGTCTAGGAGGCATTGAGACATGACAAAGGTAGCTCATTGCTATAGAGAAGTCAACCAAGTGACAAATACACTAGCCAAAAATGCAGCTACTTGTAGTAATAGCCACGAAATGTAAAAGGGCCCTTTCAACTAGATAAGTGGTAACTGTCTAGTCGGATTAGGTATGACAAAGTAAATTTTTTTGTTAGTTGTAATCCTTCAATAGTATGTATAGTTGTTATCCTCTTAGATTCATGTCCCCCTCCACTGTGTGCATGTAAGTTTTTTCTTTGCCGTAATAGACATAGTAGGGGTCTTGTCAAACACCCCAATACCACAAGAGGTAAAAGCCCGGGTGATTTGCTTAATTAGAAGAAAAAAAAAGAGAATATCATAGCTAAAATGACGATGCTATGTAAATTTTGAAGAATAAAGGACAATGAGATTTGGAAGACTCACTGAGCATCTAAAGGAGCTGCCTGATGTATTTCTAACTCCAACTCGAACAATAAATAATTATACAATAGAAAATACCATCTAAAGAGCTTTATCTCTATCATGCCGGTGGCCAGAAAAGGTCTTCATATTCAAGGAAGGATAAACCTCGTCCAAGTTCACGAGCCGTTTTTTCCTACAGCGGGTTGTCTCCCTGTCGTGTAATATGGGAGATACTACGGTCTCATTGATGAGGAAGAATCAAACTCTCTAGTCTTGCTACATCGATCAACAACAACAAAATTCTCCTTATACACAATGATATTGACTATATTCAAACTGCCATCTTTTAACAGAGTCCAATTCTCATCCAACGACTTCGAATAAAGTAACATAGTATGATAATGTTTAAAAGTTTCAACAAATGCCAGTAGAGAAATATTACTGGTCTCATGAGTACTCAGCAAAACTTTTCTAACAAAGTCCATTTTTTCGTGCTGCACACGATAAGAGTTATAAACTTGAGAAACGCGAAAGTCTAGTAAATTCAATACCTTAAGCATATTATTATTATTATTATTATTTGGTGAAACGTTGATTCGTCTATGGGTCAGTGGATTAAAAACCTGTAATTTTTCATATGCAATTTTTGACACCTTGACCAACCAACAACCTCTACAATCAGGCGAAGTTTCACGATCATGAGGTAATTGGAAGAGATAAACGGTGTTTTCGATGAGATAAAAGCCAGGGAACGTATTCGGGTGATGGAAATCGAGTGGAAAGGGTAATTGAAGAGATAAATCAGGAGAGTTGCTTTTGAAAGGAGGAATTGAGGAACTCCATGTTTTGCAGACTGCACGAAAGTGAAGGACGCCGAAAGAGTTGTCGACGAGACATTTTCCGATCCTCCCGACTAGTTCGTCAGGAAGATCGGACCAAGAGATAACTGTTTCACTACCCATACTCCTAGCTAGGCTACATGAAACCCTAGAGCTACCCGAAGTTTATGGGTGTAGAAGGCGATATTATTTTATAGTAGATTTGTTTATATTAAAAACTTAATAACCAATATTAAGATTTTTTTAAAAAAAATACTCCGTATATGTTATCCCTCAATAAACCCCAAAAACTAGAAGAAAAAAAATGATAAAAAGACTGAGAAGGAAAACCTTGTAAGACAAATAACTAATTAATTTGGTAATTGTATACGGTCGAAATCGGGGATACACGATTTCATAGGTATGGGTGCTGCCTCGAGGGTAAGCTCATAATGGAGCAAGCCCGAGTTCGAAGATAGAATATTTAGCAGGGAATTCAAAGTGCTCGCTGAAGATCGAGATCGAGCGTGACTGGCTTCGAGTGAGCTATAGTAACAGAACGGTGAGATATTAGCAACTGGTCGAAGATCACGACGGAAATTCCGGGACATATCGAATCAAGCGATTATTGGCCAATCATGGAATTTACTTCCATTATTAGAGTTGTACCTTATTTAAGATTCCCCTATTATATAAAGGGGTATCCCATTCATTTGTAGGATCATCATTATTCACTGAAAAAGATTACTTACGATGTTCTCTATTTTACTTATTATCCGATACTGTTCATTATTGTTTATCCCATTGTGTACTGTTCCTATTATCTAACCTCGAGACCATCTCGAATCGAGGTCGAAATTATTGCCATAATATTGGTTTGATTTATTTTTCTGTTCAATTTATTTATTCAGTTCATTATTTATCAATTGGTATTGAATTAAGTCACGTGTCCATAAAACCACAATATAAATTTAATTGTTACTCAAATTTCAGGGTAAACAGATTGGCGCCCACCATGGGGCTAAGGATAATAGTGATTGTTCAGTACTGATTCTGGTAAAACACACTATTTCACACTTGTTCTTTTCAGGAATTTTTTGCTTTCAGGTTAAAGCACGTCAAACTCACAAAACACATCCACACACGGCGACAATGACCTCGGACTCCATGAGAAAAATGAAAATGTGATGCTCCAGGAATTGAGGTGCCACAGGCTAATCTCGGAGGAGCACCATTTGTCAACCCAGTCGATGTCAGTTCGCACGTCATTCTGAATGCAGACTTAGGCGCAAATCTCGATGGGAGTGTACATAGAGAAGGCCGATCTGATGGCCAAGGAAAACAGGGCAGATGAGGCGAATGAGTCAGTCTCCAAGTGATATTCGAGATGCTTCAGGCTCAACAAGCCGCTATTGCTCAGTTACAAAATCAACATAGAGCTCCAAACAGGGTCGAGCTAGAGGTTACTCGCCGTACCGAGCCAGTACTGGAAAGGTCAAATGATAACACATCGGAGACTGATCCTGCGATGATGAAAATGCTCGAGGATCTCACCAAGAGAATTGAATCAGGAGAAAAGAAAATCGAAGCCAATGATAAAAAAGTGGAGACTTACAACTCTCGGGTTGATTAGATACCGGGGGCACCGCCAATTTTGAAAGGTATGGATTCGAGGAAATTTGTGCAAATATTGTTTCCTCCGAGTGCGGCTCCGAAGCCCATTCCAAAGAAGTTCCGTATGCCTGACATACCCAAATATAACGGGACCACCGACCCCAATGAGCATGTTACTTCTATAATGAGTGTTGACACTCAATTTTTTCCTATATTATTTTGTAAAATACATATATATCTTCAAAACAATGCATGAGCATCAATTAATATTTTTCATAATTTTTGCATTTTTTAAGGATTTTTTATTAATTTATCCCAGTATTTTTATTATATAAACAATTACTAATTGCATCACAAATGGTTTTATGATAATTTTATTTGCTTAATTTTATCATATATATCTATGCTAACTTTTAATTATTCCACGAACAACCATATCTACATTTTAGGGTTATTATTACAATAACTTTGCAATAATAGCCCACAAGTGCATAATTACTTTATTTCATAAGAAAATGACATTTTGTATTCTTATAATATTAAGTAATTATTTTAAGTCATTTTTATGCATCAATAAATTTTTTATCATTTATTAGCTATTTTATAAATTATTTATCAAATTAAGGTATTTAACAAATAGCCTCTTTTAATTTGTTTTAATTTCGGACTTAGCCCAAATTTTCACCCTAGCCCAATTAAAATTTTAGCCCAAATACCCTGACCTAATTTTAAAACCCACCCAACCCCTCAGATCAAGTCCTGGTCGTTAATCTCAAAAGATCAACGGTCCATGATCATTTGCCTTTTTTAATTACACCAAATGACACCTAAACCTAGTCATTTCTTCAACCTCGCCGCCCTTGAATCGCCCCTCCTCTCTTCTCTCTCAAACTCTCCCCTAACCCTAACCGCTGTCACCGAAAACCCTTCAATCCATGGGGTTTCCCTTTGATTTTAGGCCCTGGTCGGCCTCCTATCTTCACTGATTATTCGATTTTGTTGTTGGTTGAAGGAATCACGAAGATATTCAACTCAGATTCGGTCTAAAACTCTCATTTTTCTCGATGAACCTGCCTGTGTTCATCTCCGTTTGTGAGTACTATTATCTTCACGTTTATGGCTAAAACCTCTGGTTCCAAACCAGATTTTCTTCTCACCTATGTCATTTTTAATACCCTAGTCTTTTGCTACTTGAGTCTGTTTAGATCCTTGTAGATATGAGATGATTTTAAGATTACTTGATGTTTCTCTTTAAAAAACCTTCTATTTTTCCTACTATCCTAAAAGCTAGGGTTTCGATTTTTTAAGAGATTTCTGCAAAATATTTTCAAACGTTTAAGTGTTTAACTCCGGTTTTCTTTACTTTTTTGACTGGTTCTCATATCTATGTCTGCATGTCCTAGGGTTTCTACTGTTTGCTCTAATGTACGCCCGTTTACTGTGACTCTGTCAACTAAAAGTGATTAACTTATTTTACTTGCTTAATTAGGGTTCGAAAATTGTGCTCTCCTTTTAAAAAAAACTGATATCTCCTTGAAAGGTTTTACCTATCCTTTCCTTGTATAAGATTTGTAATTAGTACTACCTTCCTTAATTATATTGCTGGCTTGATTTCTGGGTTTTGATTATTTTGAATGACCTCTAATTGATTTACTATTTACCTTATTTAGCCTCAATCCTGTCTACTGATTTACCCCGTGAAAGACTCTCATTAATTTAAGTTTTACTTGCTGTTAATTTATTCCCATTAAGACCTAATTGACTGATTAATTGATGTTGCATGCCTTATTTGTGTGCAATTGATTTCCCTTGCCTTATTTGGTTTACTCTACTATGTTCTATATAAACCTTTCATTGTTCTGATTTTAAAACACGACAAAACACACACAAACTCTTACTCACACACTCTCAACTGTAGTTCTCTCTTTTACTTCCACTTGTTGCACTGTCCAGCCGGCTGAAAGCCAAGGCTAGACTCTTGGATCCTATTTGCCTTCACTTTCCCGTTGCTATCTCTTAACTAGTATGCCCCTATTTATGTTATCATATCCTATTCAATATGCTACGGAGTCAGTCTACTATAGACACCAACATGCCTCTGACTGCCCTATATTCCTGTTTATTGCTCTCTTAAGAAGCATGCCTAAACTCCTGTTAATTTGTCCTGTCCTATATGTTAGTATGATTAGTGCACTTTAGCATATTCCTATTCGATCCATGACACTTGTTTACTTATTTCTCCACTAGCATGCCTCAAATCCTGTCCTGTTTTATGTGTTGATAATTTACCTTAACATGTTCCTTATCAACTCGTGATTTCTGTGTACCTCTTTCAAGAATAATGTGCTTTAAATTCCTGCTACCTTTGTATGACTTTCTGATTAGTCACTTAATTTCAGCATGTTTTTCTCTGTTTGATACATGTCTATATGATTCCACCTGGTAATATTTAATGAACTAAGTTAATTCCAGTAATGTGAAACCTTGTTTGACTTAATTGTGACCCTATTCTGCCTGTAATTCAGGGTTCCTATTCTTGTTGTGACTATTGACACCCAATCTAATTCTGTTATGTTTGTGATCTTGTAACTTGTTTCTATGCACTTCTAAATAAAACTGTTTTCCTACAAATATCTCCTACTCTTATATACTATTTTCAACTACTAATCTTAGATATCTAGGGTCCTGCCCCCAGTGTGAGCCATGAGATTTCGCCGAACTCTAACACATTGGAGTTGACTTTCCAAACTTGTTTACAAAACTGTTTCTTTGAAAAGGTTCTGGTGTGAGCATTGCCCGGAGTCCTTGAGGCATTTGGGAACTTTGACACACCAGAAGCCCATTTGGTGTATTATGAACTACTGGTGTACTTCAGATTTGATTGAAGGCCTGACTTCCAGGTTGATTTTGGGCCTGCCAAGGTGTATTGGTAAAAATAAGCTTCACACGTGTAATACTTATGATGACTTTGCAATATATGTGGAGCAATGACAACATGACAACTGGACGATAATTTATGAAGAGGTACGAGATAAAGAGGAACGGAACAGCATACCCACGGGGTAATCAAATACGGGAATCTCAACCTAATTGAGAAGGTGAAGAGACACGGTCAGAATGAATCAAGACGGAATAAAGGGCAGATTCAGGGATCTTCAATTAATGAGCCAAAATGTTACATAATCTTCAGGCAATAGTTACGATTAATCATTGTAACGTTACATTAATTCCATTATTATCCATTAATGCTCAATCACTGAAAAGAGTAGACATTATATTAAGAAATTCCCTATAAA
>MDKI01202066.1:0-36713 GCA_005239505.1 Nicotiana paniculata | reverse complement strand
AACACCTAAAATGCACGGTATATAATGCTAAAAATCATGAATTCTAGCCACGCATCAACTACGATGGTTGTTCTTGCATATTATGAGAGGAAGTGAGGTAATATGGACCCAGGTAAAGCTATTCGCCTAGTTCGGTGCGAACAAGGTAGACTCGATATTTGTGGATGGATTTAAATATGATTAAGGGATCCGTATGAGTCAGGCGTGTCATTTTGGTATAGCGCATTTCATGGGAAGGTATTATAACAACAAATGTTGCTCCGTCTTCGTTCATCTCATGTAATATTATGTTGTGTCGTGTGAGTTTTGGAACAACTTGATAATTCCTTGTTTGTTGAGATTTCCGCGTAGTGGTGATGTTATGTGAGCAAGATATCTCCTGAGATTCAAACTATATATATTTCACCTCAATGGTGCTTGAGTTTTGCAGCATATGGCTTTATCAGTCTCCCCAGGATGGTATTATGCACTTAGCGTGCTTGCGACCGATATTCAGTATTCATGGTAGTGAGCAATTTAGCTCGGTGTGTCTTCTTACATGAATTTTATGTCATTTGGTAACGCCTCCACGGTTATGTTATTTGGATCGGGTGTCACGCCTCCACGGGCATGTTATTCGGATCGGGTTGCGCGCCGCAACAGTGTGATGTTGAGTACGGTCCCCTATATCTATTTTCTTGTGTTTCACTTTCTATTTTCTGAGGAGAGTTCATAATATGTTGCGTGAGTTGAGTAGTCTTTTCCTGAGTCATTTCGTTATATATCATGTTCGAGTTATGGCCTATTGGCGCGTTGTGGTATCATGTGAGACCATCGGTTATGTTTGGGGTGATTTGTTGTTTGAGCAGTTCATACTGGGTGAGACGAGATTATTGCATCAGGGATCAACGCGATAAGATTATGTGAAATACATTAAATGGAAGTTTCCCTTATTGGTTCGTAATGAGGTGATGATTCTAGCCAAGAGGAGATATTCAATGATTTGTTAACTCGGCAGTTGATTATGAATTTCTACACATCTCCTCTGTTGTGGTGGTATCGCCAGCATTATAGCATGATGTATATATATATCATGAGGTGCATTGGGAGCATCAGATTCGTGAAATTTTGGCTATTAAGGTTCAGGGGATATCATTGTGGTCAGATGATGAGTTATGCGGTGCATGGTGCTGATTCAGCAAAGGTATGCAGTCATGTTCTGGTATATCATGTGGTAGTTTATACGGTAATTATATATTGGAAATAGGTCTGGTCGAGAATTTCAGGTGTTGGAACTGGATTCTGAGCTTATTATATGAATAAAAGAAGAAATATTCATATTTGATCAAGCTAATATACTCAACTGAGTTGTGGTAGTACGGGCAAGTGCACCAGGTGTTATAGTGATTTCAGATAACTCCAGAGCAGTTCTTAGCACGTTCGAGAACGAATGTCTGTTTAAGTGGGGGAGAATGTAACGACCCGACCGGTCGTTTTGAGCTCTAGCACATCGTTCAACGGTTTGAAGTCATGAGCAGCTCCATTTCAGGTATTATGACTCCTAGTCATGGTCGGAGTTGAATTTCGGGAAGTTCGGAGTCAAGTTGGAAAGAAAATTCTCATTTTAGAAGCCTTAAGTTGGAGAAATTGACTAAGATTGGAATTTGGAGTAAACGACCTCCGTATCATGATGAATTTGGAGTAAACGACCTCCTGCAGGTTCTTATGATGATTTTGGACTTGGATGTATGTCGGATCGGGCATTGGATAACCCGGGAGAGTTTCGGCGTATATTGTGAAAGTTAGTATTTTAGAAGGATTTCATAAATTTGGGTTGGAAAGAATTTCAGAGTTATTAATGTCCGTTTGGGATTCTGAGCCTGGGAATAGCTTCGTATGGTGATTCTGGAGTTGGGAGCGCAATCGGAAGTGAATCCAGATGTCCGTAGGTTATTTTGAAGTCATTTGGCTAAAGATAAAAATTTGAAGGTTTTTGAGAAATCCGACTGGAAGTGGAAAATTTGATATCAGGGTCGTAATGCGATTCCGGAAGTTGGAGCAGGTCTGTAATGTCGAATATGACTTGTGTGAAAAATTTGGGGTCAATCGGATGTGATTTGACAGGTTTCGGCATCGGATATGGAAGTTTGAAATTTCAAAGTTCATAAAGTTTAATTTTAGTGCGATTCGTGATTTCGGCGTTGTTTGATGTGATTTGAATCCTCGAGCAAGTCCGTGTGAGGTTATGGGACTGAGTTGTGTGATTGGATGGGGTCCCGAGGGCTTCGGGTGTGTTTCGGGGTGGTTCCGGATTATTTCCAAGTGTTTGGTTGCTGCTGTTTTCTGGTGTTTTGGGGGTTCAGTGTGATTGCAGCCTTAGTTGTGCGATCACGAAGAAGAAATTTGAGTGCTGGAAGTTTGGCTTGTGCGATCGCACTTGTAGGTGTGCAACCGCACAGAAGGAAAAGTGAGGCTGCAGAATTGGCTTGTGCGACCGCAGTATCAACTGTGCGTTCGCACAGGGTGTGCTTGGAGGCTTCTGAACTTGGCTTGTGCTATCGCGGCTAATTGTGTGCGATCGCACAGAAGGTTTTTCTGGGCAGTGTTCTATTTTAAACGGGATTTTGGCCATTTCATCAATTCTTTTACTTGGTTAGGGCGATTTTGGAGAATTTCAAAGGATGATTTTCATCAAGCATCATCAGGTAAGTGATTCCTTCTCATTCCAAGTTAAATACAAGGTTTATGCATGGATTTGAACATGAAAAATTGTGGAAAAATTGAGAATTTTGAAGAAAACCTAAAAATTTGGTAATTTGGATTTTAGCCACAAATTGAGCATGAATATTTGAGTAAATTGTATATTTGAACTAGAAAAGATATGGGTAGAGATTATCTTCGAGAAATTTCGAAATCCGAGCACGTGGGCCCGAGGGCATTTTGGTCAATTCACTGAGCGAAGTTGGTAAATTATATAATTTGAATTTGTTACAAGTATTAGAGTATATTTTCATTAGTTTGCCATTATTTGGCTAGTTTCGGAGCGTTGTGCATCGATTTGACTCATCGGAAGGGCTTGGAAGCTGGTTATGGAATTTCGGAGCGAGGTAAGTCTCCTTTCTAACTTTGTGAGGGGGAATCGTCCCCATAGGTGAGCTAAATGAATACATGCTATTATTTGCGAGGGCTATGTACGCACGAGATGGTGGGAGTCCGTGCGTAGCTACTATTATTCCGTGTTCGGGTAGCCCTACTATTATGTTAACCACGTCGCATGTTCGATTCGCGAGCGGGGCAGATAGATGCATCTATGGTTCGGGCCATTCGACCCTCGACAGTGCATAGTTTATTATTGTTGGTCCGCGTCGTTCGACCCTCGGCACTTTGTTTTCACATGATAAATGCTGCGTATTTCATGTGATTTATACATGTTTATCGGCCTAAGGAAGTTTTTAATTGGCCACTTGAGAAGAAGAAGAATTTATGTATAAAATGTGAAATAAGTCTGATGTTTCTTATCCCAGATTATGATTCAAATTGTCAACTGAAATGACGAAGATTTAAAGTGTTAAAATGTGGAAGGAGTTGGTATTATTTATTCCTGATTTTAATAAACTTCCTATGACATACATGTTTAGTGTCTCATTTGATTATACTAAATTGACTTCTAGGAAGTGTCTAATTCGACCTCTCGTCACTACCTCTGTAATGACTCGACCGGTCATTTTGCATTGTCGGACCCCGTTCCCCTAAATGAAACTTCCCATAGCGGCTTATTGAGATTCATGAATTGCGAGGAGTGGTGGTTCGGGATTCGGAAGTGTTTAGAGTGCTATAGGAACACTTGGTTCCTTAAGGTTGGCCTTTTAGGCCAAGTTTGACTTCGGTCAACATTTTGGGTGAACGACCTCGGAATGGAGTTTCGACAGTTCCCGTAGCTTCGTATGATGATTTCGGACTTGGGCGTATGTTCGGAATGGGTTTTGAATTAACCGAGGGCGTTTCGGCGCCCAATATTGAAATAAGAGTTCCTTAGGTTCCTATTGTAGTTTGGGACGTGTTTTTGAGTTATCGAGGTCCGAACGGAATTCCAAGATCAGGAATAGTTCCGTTATGTCATTTGTGACTTGCCTGCAAAATTTGGTGCCATTCCTAGAGGTATAGGTCGGTTCGACGCGTTGTTAGCGAAGTAAAGAAAACTTAAAGTTCCTAAGTTTTGTGATAGGGGTTTTGAGATGTGATTTTGAGTTTTAACATTGTTTTGGGTATTCCGAAGACTCGAGCGAATTCGTATTATGATTTGGGACTTGTTGATATATTCGGATGGGGGTTCGGGTGGGCCAAGGTGCCTCCCGGACACCACACGAGGCCAAAAACTAGCTGGAATAACTACTGGTGCACCTGTTTTGGTCTGACCGTAGGTGTGGTTGCCCAGTCGCAGGTGCGGGACCGCTCTTGCGGTCCACGCCTCGCAGGTGCGACCCCCAGTGGGCAACCCATTTCTCGCAGGTGCGGACAAAGTTCCATAGAAGCGGATCCGCGGGTGCGGTCTCCTCTCCGTAGGTGCGGGCCCAGGCTTCCTCGTCCATATCCGCAGGTGCGGTCCTTGAACCGCAGGTGCGGAACCATTGTCAGGTAGTGTGTTTATTAAATACGGGATTCTTCATTGTTTCTTCATTTATTCCTCCATTAGAACACTTTGAGAGCTTGGGAAAAGGGCTCCACGACCCAACCACTGAAAGGTAAGTAGATTCTATCCTAAAGTTAGTTAATGCATGCATTCTTAGTCGAATTTGACTACTTAATTAGTGAAAATTTAGGAATTTCTGTAGTAACCGAGGGCCTTCGAGAATTTAGAAAATTACCCTTGAATTTGCTATGAAATCATACAAAAATCGTATATTAATGATCCTTAAGCTATGGGTGAGTGTTTCCTTTGAAAATTTTTGGAATCCGAGCATGCGGGCCCGGGGTTGGATTTTAGGATTTCTTCAAGAATGATGTATTTGACTTAGCAGTAGGAGGATTTCCATACTTTGAGCATAAATTGATGTATTTGTATAACATTTGGCTAGTTTCAAGTCCTCGGGTGTAGAGTTCGGAGTTTCAAGCGCGTTCTTGACCCGGAGAGTAGGTGCGACACGAGGTGAGTCTCCTTTATAACCTTGTAAGAGGGAACTGTCCCCCTAGGTTCTTTAAATGACTTTGTGCTAATGTTTGTGGGGGCTACGTACGCGTAAAGTGATGAGAGTCCGTACGTAGCGACTATTATTGTTATGTCCGGGTAGTTAGGCCTACACCATGCCTTATGTTTTTTCCTTGAAATGAACTATATGCTTGGTGAATTAATGTTACATACGACTTGTTTCCCTGAGATCATGGAATTTAAGTAATTTTAAGGAATTGTTCACGAAAAGTAAGTTATAAAGAATAAATGTGTGGATTGAGTGTGCATGTGACCACTTCACAATTTACATTCTGCGAGCGGAGTGTTATTTCCCCCACTCTCATGGGAGCGGGTCGTACGCCACGGCGAGATTGAAAGATATATATTATGGTTTGGGTTGTTCGACCCTCGGCAGTGCACATATATGATCATTATGATGGATCAGGCCGGTTGTCCTTATCTTGTATGCGCATGTTAAGTGGTTAAGAATTCTTTTACGGATTTTGAGCGGTCAGATATATTTTTAAAGGAATGAAAAGAATAATGAAGTAGAAATTGTATATTTACTTCCAGTATTTATTTGAATTACTGTTATTTTAAATGTTTACTGTTTTTATCATCCTTGTATGTCTGTTACTGATATTATATCTTGCTAATCATTTGGTTGGACCTTAGTGAGTGTCAAGTAGACCTCTCGTCACTACTTCTTCAAGGTTAGGCGGTATACTCATTGGGTACATATTTGTTTATGTACGCATGCTACGCTTTTGTACTTAATTGTACATGTTCTGAGGCTGGTGCATCTGGTTATCAGACCGGAGCTCGATTCTGATCATAGTTGGACCTGACATCACGGTGAGCTGCTTCTCCTGACGATCCTCCGCAGCACTATGGAGTTTTCTTTTGCTTACTTCGCGTCTATTTCTTTCAGACGGTGGGAGTGTATATTATATGTTTTGTATATTATGTTAGTATGCCCGTAAGACTTGTGACACTAGTTCCTGGCACACTCGTAGTGGTTATTTTGGTTTGCGGGTTTGTATATATATATATATTGGCTCACTCCTCTTTGCGACTGCTTTTGGTGAAAAATGGCTTACTATCTTTTTCAATTAAATGTTTTGAACTTTAAAACTTGGCACGTGTTGGGATGTTTAACCAAGTATGGGAAAAATCCATAGTAATTTAAGTGTGGGATTTCCTAACCCCGGTGTTGGGCGCCATCACGACATGAGTTAGTATTTTGGGTCGTGACAACATGGTATCAAAGTACTAGGTTCACGTAGGTCTCACAAGTCACAGGCAAAACTAGTAGAGTCTTGCGGATCGGTATGGTGACGTCTGTACTTATCTTCGGGAGGCTATAGGGTGTTAGTAAAACCTCTCCTTATTTGTATTCTATCTTGCATTCAATGGTTTACTAAATGTCATTCTTCTATTCTCTCACAGATGGTGAGGACGCGTTCATCCGTTGTTCCAAATCCGGGAGGGGCCGCTACCCCCGTTGTTTGAGGCCATGGCAGAGGCCGGGGGAGGGCACCGGCCCGAGGTAGGGGACGGGGGCGTCCCTGAGTTATTCCAGTCATACCACCACCGGAGGACCCTAACTATAGAGTAGCAGGGTGAGGTGCCCCCAGCAGGTCCTGCTCCAGTGAACTTTATGACGGCGCCAGGCTTCCAGGAGATCATGGGCCATATGATGCGGTTTATTGACACCATGTCCCAGGCCGGTTTATTTCCGGCAGATCCTGCCATATCTCAGGCGGGAAGGGGGGCCCAGACTCCTACCGCCCAGGCTGCAGGTCAGGCAGCAGCATTACATCATACCCCGGGTACACTGCCCGTGGGTGGGGTCTAGCCTGTAGCAGCAGCACCTGAGCCTTGACCAGTTGTGGATGGTGATCCGTAGAAGTTATTGGATAGATGGACTCGATTGCACCCTCCAATCTTCAGGGGTGAGCGAGGAGAGGATGCCCAGGATTTTGTTGACAGGTGTAGGGACAGGCTGCACAATATGAGGATATTAGAGTCCCATGGAGTGGACTTCACTACCTTCACGCTAGAGGGCAGAGCTCGCAGATGGTGGCAGTCTTATATTCTCAGCAGGCCAGCAAATTCTCCTCCTATCACCTGGGAACAGTTCACCCAAATGTTTCTAGACAGGTATATCCCACCCTCTGAGAGGGAAGAGTTGCGATATCAGTTCGAGCAGCTGGAGTAGGGACAGATGTTAGTGACAAATTATGAGGCTAGATTCTCAGAGTTTTCTCGCCACGCACTTATGATATTTCCTATTGATACTGAGAGAGTGCGGAGATTTGTAGCAGGGTTGCACTCCGGTATTAGGGCCAACATGGCCCCAGAGGTGGAGATGTGGACTCCCTATCAACTGGTGGTCGAGATAGCTCATCGGATTGAGGGATACCGATCGAAAGTCAGAGAGCAGGGTCAGCAGGACAAGACAGCTAGATTCTCCAGGGATTTCAGAGGTTCCCCAGTTAGGGGAAGAGGTCAGTTCGGTAGAGCTCAACCCAGCAGGCCTCCATATTCAGCACCCCCACCACCTCCCCGAGGTGTTCCAGCGAGGGCTCATTTTAGTGCCACGCTAGAGCGTTCCTACCGCCCTACAGCCATTCAGGGTTCACCCAGTGGTTATGCCAGTTATCCGAGATTCCCTAGTCCCTACTTCAGTGCTATGACAGAGAGTACACATCGCTCTCCGCTCCCAGTGGTTATGCCAGTTATCCGAGATTCCCTAGTCCCTACTTCAGTGCTATGCCAGAGAGTACACATCGCTCTCCGTTCATTCAGGGTTCTTCTTAGGGGCAGCAGGCTATGATACCCGGAGGTCGTTATGAGTGTGGGGATCCAGATCATATGAATAGGAATTTCCCCAGGCTTCGGGGCAAAGTGGTGCAGCAGGATTATCAGCCGATGGGTCCAGGAACAGCCGTCAGGCCACCTAGAGGTAGGAGACAAGTTGGCAGGGGTCATCCTAGAGGTGGAGGCCAATCAGGGGGAGGTCAGCCAGCTCCTGTTCATTCTCGTAGGGCTCAGCCTTCCGGTGCTCCAACTAGATTCTGTGCTATCCCGGCCAGATCAGATGTAGTGGCCTCAGACCCCGTGATCACATGTATTATTACAGTATGTGGTAGAGAGGCATCGGTGTTATTTGATCCAGGATCCACTTATTCCTATGTTTCAGTCTTATTTGCTCATTTTCTGGATGTCCCTCATGAGTCCTTGGGTTCTCTTATTTATGTGTGCACTCCCGTGGGTGATTCTGTGGTTGTAGACCGGATTTTTCGGTTCTATATGATTTCATTTTGTGGGTTAGAGACTCGAGCGGATCTCTTATTGCTCGACATGGTGGATTTCGAGATTATTTTAGGCATTGGCTATCTCCTTATCATGTCGTGCTAGATTTCTATGCCAAGACACTTACTTTAGACATGGCAGAGTCGCCTGGGCTGGTGTGGAGAGGTTCCTCAGTTAGTGCAGCCAGCCGGGTTATTTCATTCCTGAAGGCTCGACACATGGTCAAGAAGGGTTGTCTGGCCTACCTCTCTTATGTGCGGGAAACCACCGCCGAGTCTCCGACGATTGATTCAGTGCCAGTTGTTCGAGAGTTTGCTGATGTATTTCCTTCGGACCTTACGGGCATGCCTCCCGATCGTGATATTGATTTCTGCATTGATTTAGCTCCAGGTACCCAGCCTATATCTATTCCTACGTACCGTATGGCTCCGAAGGAGTTGAAGGAGCATCTTGAGGATTTGTTCACTAAGGGGTTCATCAGACCGAGTGTATCGTTGTGGGGTGCTCCAGTTCTATTCGTGAAGAAGAAGGATGGGTCCATGCAGATGTGAATTGATTACCGCCAATTGAACAAGGTCACCATTAAGAAAATGTATCCTTTGCCGCGCATCGATGATTTGTTTGACCAGTTGCAGGGTTCCAGGGTGTTTTTTAAGATTGATTTGAGATCAGGATATCATCAGTTGAGGATTCGGGCCTCAAATGGTGTTCTTTGGCTTTTCATCCGAAGACAGCTTTTCGCACGAGGTATGGTCACTACGAGTTCCTGGTAATGTCCTTTGGCTTGACTAATTCCCCAACCGCATTCATGGACTTGATGAATATGGTGTTCAGGCCGTATATTGATTCCTTTGTCATTTTCTTCATTGATGACATCTTAATTTACTCATGTAGCATGGGGGAGCACGAGCAGCATTTGAGAGTTGTGCTCCAGACTTTGCGAGAACAGAATCTATATGCTAAGTTCTCCAAGTGTGAGTTCTGGTTGGATTCCGTGGCATTCTTGGGGCATGTGGTATCCGGAGAGAGTATCAGGGTTGATCCTCAGAAGGTTGAGGCGGTTCAGAGTTGGTCGCGCCCTACTTCAGCTACAGAGATCAGGACCTTTTTGGGCCTAGCAGGCTATTATCGCCGGTTTTTGGAGGGGTTCTTTTCTATGGTAGCTCCATTAACTAGATTGACTAAAAAGAATGCCCCATTCAGATGGTCTGACGAGTGTGAGGCGAGCTTTCAGAAGCTCAAGACAGCATTGACCTCAACACCACGTTTTGGTATTACCTTCCAGTTCGGGGATGTACACAGTGTATTGCAACACTTCACGCATTGGTTTGGGATGTGTGTTGATGTAGGAAGGGAGAGTTATAGCTTATGCTTCGTGCCAACTGAAGGTTCATGAGAAAAATTACCCTGTGCACGATTTAGAGTTGGCGGCGATTGTGCATGCTCTTAAGATTTAGAGGCACTACTTGTATGGGGTGTCCTGTGAGGTTTATACAGACCACCACAACTTGCAGCACTTGTTCAAGCAGAGGGATCTTAATTTGAGGCAGCGCAGATGGCTTGATTTGTTGAAGGATTATGATATCACCATTCTTTATCATCCGGGAAAGACAAATGTGGTAGCAGATGCTTTGAGCAGGAAGGCAGAGAGTATGGGTAGCTTGGCTTATATTGCAGCAGAGGAGACACCTCTAGCCTTGGACATTCAGTCCTTGGTGAATCGCCTGGTGGGATTAGACCTTTCTGAGCCTCGTTGAGTTCTTGCACATATGGTTGCTCAGTCTTTGTTATTGGGGGAGATTAAGGCTCGGCAGTATGATGATCCGTGTATGGCAGAGCTACGGGAGACAGTGGTTCAGGGTAGGTCCAAGGAGGTTACTATTGGCGAGGATGGTGTTCTGAGACTTCAGGACCACTTATGTATTCCTAATGTTGATGGCCTGAGGGAGAGGATTCTAGAGGAGGCACACAGTTCTCGATATTCTGTTCATCCTGGTGCTACGAAGATGTATCGTGATTTGAAGCAGCATTACTGGTGGAGGCGGATGAAGAAGGACATTGTGGAGTATCTGGATAGGTGTCTTAATTGCCAGCAGGTTAAGTATGAGCACCAGAGGCCAGGAGGCCTACTTCAGCAGATGCCCATTCTTGAGTGGAAATAGGAGCGCATCACTATGGACTTCGTGGTTGGGTTGCCTCGGACCTTGCGGAAGATTCACGCGGTTTGGGTCACTGTGGATAGATTGACCAAATCGGCGCATTTCATTCCAGTGGCTACTACATATACTTATGAGAGGTTGGCACAGATCTACACTCGGGAGATAGTCTAGTTGCACGGTGTGCCGGTGTCCATTATATAAGATCGAGGTCCTCAGTTCACCTCTCACTTCTGGAGAGCATTGCATAGTGAGATGGGTACCCAGATAGACCTCAGCACAACATTTCACCCTCAGACTGATGGTCAGTCAGAGCGTACATTTCATATATTTGAGGACATGCTCAAGGCATGTGTGATTGACTTCGGAGGTCAGTGGGACCAGTTCTTGCCTTTGGCCGAGTTTACTTACAATAATAGTTATCAGTCCAGCATTGAGATGGCACCATTTGAGGCTTTTTATGGTCGGCGATGCCGTTCTCCTATCGGGTGGTTTGAGCCTGGAGAGGCTAAGTTATATGGCACTGACCTGTTGAGGGATGCTTTGGAGAAAGTGAAGTTGATCCAGGAGATGCTCCGCACAGCACAGTCCAGACAGAAGAGTTACGCGGATCAGAAGGCACGTGGTGTATCATTTATGGAGGGAGATCAGATTCTGTTGGAAGTCTCGCAGATGAAGGGTATTATGAGGTTCGGGAAGAAGGGCAAGTTGAGCCCAAGTTTTATAGGTCCTTTCGAGGTGTTGAGGCGAGTTGGGGAGGTTTCTTATGAGCTAGATTTACCTCCTAGTTTGTCACGAGTTCATCCCGTTTTTCATGTATCCGTGCTCCGGAGGTACCACGCCGACTTCTCTCACGTGGTTGATTTCAGCACTATTCAGTTGGATGAGAGTTTGGGCTACGAGGAGGAGCCAGTTGCTATTATTGATAGGTAGGATCGCCAGTTGAGGTCCAAGAGAGTTTCTGCTTTGAAGGTCCAGTGGAGGGGCCAACCAGTCAAGGAGGCGACCTGGGAGTCCGAAGAGGGCATACGGAGCAGATATCCACACTTATTCAGCACATCAGGTATGAATCTAGACCCGTTCGAGGATGAACGTTTGTTTAAGAGGTGGAGAATGTAACGACCCGACCGGTCGTTTTGCGTTGTGGGACCCCGTTCCCCTAAATGAAACTTCCCATAGAGGCTTATTGTGATTCATGACTTGCGGGGACTGGTGGTTCGGGATTCGGAAGTGTTTAGAGTGCTATAGGAACACTTGGTTCCTTAAGTTTGGCCTTTTAGTCCACGTTTGACTTCGGTCAACATTTTGGGTATGATGATTTCAGACTTGGGCGTATGTTCGGAATGGGTTTTGAATGACCCGGGGGTGTTTCGGCGCCCAATATTGAAATAAGAGTTCCTTAGGTTCCTATTGTGGTTTGGGATGTGTTTTTGAGTTATCGAGGTCCGAACGGAACTCCGAGACCGGAAATAGTTCTGTTATGTCATTTATAACTTGCTTGCAAAATTTGGTGTCATTCCGAGTAGTATAGGTCGGTTCGGCGCGTTGTTAGCGAAGTCAAGAAAACTTAAAGTTCCTAAGTTTGGTTCTAGGGGTTTTGAGGTGTGATTTTGAGTTTTAGCGTTATTTTGGGTGTTCCGAAGGCTCGAGCAAGTTCGTATTATGATTTAGGACCTGTTGGTATATTTGAACGGGGGGTCGGGTGGGCCCAGGTGCCTCCCGGACACCATGCGAGGCCAAAAACCAGCTGGAATAGCTGGTAGTGCACCTGTACTGGTGTGACCGCAGGTGCGGTTTCCCAGTCGCAGGTGCGGGACCGCTCCTGCGGTCCCAGCCTCGCAGGTGCGACCCCCAGCGGGCAGCCAATTTCTCGCAGGTGCGGACAAAGTTCCGTGGAGCGGAGCCGCGGGTGCGGTCTCCTCTCCGCAGGTGCGGGCCCAGGCTTCCTTGTCCATTTCCGCAGGTCCGAATCTTTGCTCGCAGGTGCGGTCCTTGAGCCGCAGGTGCGGAACCACTGTCAGGCAGTGTATTTATTAAATACGGGATTCTTCATTGTTTCTTCATTTTTTCCTCCATTAGAACACTTTGAGAGCTTGGGAAAAGGGCTCCACGACCCAACCACTGAAAGGTAAGTAGATTCTATCCTAAAGTTAGTTAATGCATGCATTCTTAGTAGAATTTAACTACTTAATTAGTGAAAATTTAGGAATTTGGGTAGTAACCTAGGGCCTTCGAGAATTTAGAAAATTACCAGTGAATTGGCTATGAAATCATACAAAAATCGTATATTTATGATCCTTAGGCTATGGGTGAGTGTTTCCTTTTAAAATTTTTGGAATTTGAGCATGCGGGCTCGGGGTTGGACTTTAGGATTTCTTCAAGAATGATGACTTTGACTTACTAGTAGGATGATTTCCATACTTTGAGCATAAATTGATGTATTTGTATAACATTTGGCTAGTTTCGAGTCCTCGAGTGTAGAGCGCGGAATTTCAGGCGCATTCTTGACCCGGAGAGTAGGTGCGACACGAGGTGAGTCTCCTTTCTAACCTTGTAAGAGGGAACTGTCCCCCTAGGTGTTCTAAATGACTATATGCTAATGTTTGTGGGGGCTACGTACGCGCAAAGTGATGAGAGTCCGTACGTAGCGACTATTATGGTTATCTCCGGGTACTTAGGCTTACACCATGCCTTATGTTTTTTCCTTGAAATGAACTATATGCTTGGTGAATTAATGTTACATGCGGATTGTTTCCCTGAGATCATGGAATTTAAGTAATTTTAAGTAATTGTTCTCGAAAAGTAAGTTATAAAGAATAAATGTGTGGATTGTGTGTGCAAGTGACCGCTTAACAATTTACATTCTGCGAGCGAAGTGTTATTTCCCCAACTCTCATGGGAGCGGGCCGTACGCCACGGCGATATTGAAAGATATATATAATGGTTCGGGTCGTTCGACCCTCGGCAGTGCACATATATGATCATTATGATGGCCCAGGCCGGTTGTCCTTATCTTGTATGCGCATGTTAAGTTGTTAAGAATTCTTTTATGGATTTTGAGTGGTCAGATATATTTTTAAAGCAAAGACAAGAATAATGAAGTAAATTGTATATTTACTTCCAGTATGTATTTGAATTACTATTATTTTAAATGTTTACTGCTTTTATCATCCTTGTACGTCTGTTACTGATATTATATCTTGCTAATCATTTGGTTGGACCTTAGTGAGTGTCAAGTCGACCTCTCGTGACTACTTCTTCGAGGTTAGGCGGGATACTCACTGGGTACATATTTGTTTATGTACTCATGCTACGCTTCTGTACTTAATTGTACAGGTTCTGAGGTTGGTGCATCTGGTTATAAGACCGAAGCTCGATTCTGATCATATTTGGACCTGACTTCTCGGTGAAGTGCTTCTCCTGACGATCCTCGGCAGCACCATGTAGTTTTCTTTTGCTTATTTCCCGTCTATTCCTTTCAGACCATGGGACTGTATATTATATGTTTTGTATATTATGTTAGTATGCTCGTAGGACTTGTGACACTAGTTCCTGGCATACACGTAGTGGTTATTTTGGTTTGCAGCTATGTATATATATATAGTGGCTCACTCCTCTTTACGACTGCTTTTGGTGAAAAATGGCTTACTATCTTTTTCAATTAAATGTTTTGAACTTTAAAACTTTGCACATGTTGGGATGTTTAACCAAGTATGGGAAAAATCCTTAGTAATTTAAGGGTGGGCTTGCCTAACCCCGGTGTTGGGCGCCATCACGACCTGAGTTAGTATTTTGGGTCGTGACAATCTCTCTGAGGTTAGGCGGGATACTTACTGAGTACACGTTGTTTTCGTACTCATGCTACACTTGCTGTGTATTTTTATTGCACAGGTACTTTCACAGCGATGTAGCTGGTTTGGAGACTTAGGCGAGCTGCATCATCTGGAGGCGATCCGCAGCTGACAGAGTCTCCCTCGTATTGTATTCGTTTTGTTTTAATATCCATTGTCCAATTTGTATCTCAGACAAGATTTGTAATAATTGTATAAATTCTTAGAAATTGCTCATGCACTTGTGACACCGGGTTCTGGGATGTGTTTGGGATATATTTGCTAAAGTGAAATATTTAAACCATCCTAATTACTTAACGGATTTTTGTTTAGTTATCATGTAATAAAGTGAAAGGTAATGATTTCAAAATTGTTAAAACATTAATATATTTCAACTAATTAAGGATTGGCTTGCCTGACGATGGTGTCCGACGCCATCACGACCTTAATAGATTTTGGGTCGTAACACTTTTAGAGTTATTGCAATGAACGGCTAGGTCATATAGTTTATAGGGAAAAAATGAATAATTAAGTAACAATGTAAGGTTTTAAATTGACTAATATTGAATGTGTATTTTTATTACTAATAACTTATTACATGTACAAAAATCTATAGAGGGCCATTTATTTGAATAGATAAAAAATAAAATATAATAATAATGTCAACTTATTTTGAATACTTATATTTCATTCTTATTTCTTCTATTTTGAATTTTAACCAAGTTAATTTTTAATATTATATTATAATTGATTCAACTTTTTTTTCTAATTTCTTTCATCATCGGTGGTCATATTTATTGAACTATATCTATTTAAGCCAAGATTTTTGCCAACCCTAAGATAATTTTACTTGTATGATGAATTTGAAAAATAATGAATTATTTTTTTTTTGCTAATTAGCTATCCCAAATACTCAATTATTTATTTTCGGCAATAAGAGACATAAATTATATTTTATTGATTTAAATTCTTAATATTAGCTCATACCAAATTGTAAAAATTCAATTATAATTATATTTTATCGAATAAAAATTCTTTTGTCAAAATGTATGAAAATCAAATGACTAGGAAATATGTTTGTATATTTCAAAGTATTTTAGTACATAAAAGAGTTTCACCTAAATCTAAACATAAAAAAAAGTTACTCTGTCTTCTTCCAAGAACGTTGTAAGTTCTCTTTCTTTAATCTATTCTTGGTATCTGCCCAAAGGGATAAATTTCTAAATACCAAGTGGTTACATCCTATTTGGTTAGTATTTTTAATTCTTTCCTTTTCTTGCCATTAATATATAATTTAAGTGTAAAAATTTATATAAAATAAAATTTTAATATTTTTGAAATTCTAAATATTAAATTTTTCTACGTAATCCAAATAAGGAAGAATATAATATCTAAAATTTAGTTGATTGTGTAGTCCTAAATATTAGAAAAATAATTAAATGAATATTTCTACATATAAGAAAAATAATTAAATGAGCATTCCTACATATAAGGAAAATAATTAAAGGAGTATTCCTACATATTAGAAAAATAATTAAATTACTATTTTATCCAATGTAAACTTTATTTTTAAAGGGTAAAAAATGCGAACGACATTTCGCTAAGGGCCTTCGTGCTTTTAATATAATACTAGTCTTAGTATACGCGTGTTGCGCGTGTACCTATCTCGATGATAATTTTTCTTTTAAATTTACATAAATATTAAGAGCAAAAACACATAGCCTTTGAAGATGTAAATATCTTTTTGAATTTTTTTTAGAAAGTTATTTTCAAGTTCATTGTTTTTAATTCTTTTTTCTTTCAAGTTCATTCTAGAAAACTCAAACATGGTCAGGTAGCTAACGTAAGACGATTTATTTTTCTTTCTTCCAAGCAAAATATGCAAGTTTTCTATATGAATTGCTTTCGATAAATTAGAAAAGAATAAATTATTATTATAAAAGCAGAATACAACAACTACTTTTAAAATCTTAAATATTAAAAATCTAATTAAATGATAATTTTATTTAATATGAAATTATTTTTTAAAGGTGAAAAGATTATCAATATTTTGTATTGGAGTTTGCCTTTTTTATAATTATAATATAATAAAATCGATAAATATATAACAATAAAAAGTATAGGTACTTGAAAGAAAATAATACATCGACAAAGAAAAATCGGGCTAGGAGATGACTCATAATCGATCTGCCCGTTGAACCCTGAACCCATCAAACCCGTATATTTTATGTAATGATATTGATATAAAATAGCAGAACATACTGACTTGTAATATCAAAATTACAAACCTAAATAACATTATTTGTGTTAAAAGCCAATAAATTTATAATTACCTTAAAGAAATACGTACAATTATTTACTGATAATTTCGATGTGTATATTTTAGTATCTTATCTTTATTTCATTTATCTAATTGGTTTTGTGTTCTAACATGTATAAGTTTACAAAAGAAATTTATGTACGTTATATTATTCACTATAACTGAATTATAGTTCAAAATGTAGTCCTGCCATTTGTCAACTTATTTGTAGATATTATTTTTCTACGTAATTAATTATGGATATTTTTTCAACATAAATTGAATTGGAGAAACTTTTAGCCTATGATTATTTTTTAAAGTTACTTGTTGTAAGGTGGATTGTGAATACTCTTTGAAATATTCGCGCTAAAAGAGTACTATTTTTATAATATTAGAATTCCTAAACCTAAGAGGGAGTTCCATGTGCACGAGACTTTATTTGTAGGATTTTATTCTCTTTTAATTAACTTTTATTTTACTAAAATTATTAATAAGTAATTGGTTATAATTCTATACAAAGAATAATGACTCCTAAATCTAAAAAGAGTTGACGAAACTTTCCTACTTCAATTTTTTTGGGTGTTAATTTTATTTTACAAATATATTCACACCTAGTTTAAACAATGGAGAATTCAATACAAAAAATTTTGTTAGATTTTGAATTTCTAAATATATGGAAAATAATTAAATGATTATTCCTTATATTAGGAAAATTAAAATAACAAAATGACTATTATGTCTAGCGTGAAATATAAGGGTAAAAAAGGCGAATAATATTTCGCTAAGAGTCTTCTTGCTTATAATATAAATATAATATATATATATAGGCGGGAGGGGGGAGAGGGGGGGGGCGTTAAGAGACACGGTGATTGATTCTATGATTATTCAAATAAGGTCTTTGAATTTCAAAGGGAATGTTTTGGTATAAGACATGATTATTAATTACTTGGAAGTTAATGAAAGAAACTGAATAAACAATTGAGAAAAGACATCAAAGGCACAAACGAATGATTTAGGTCACATGGCAGAAAGCTGAAACATCATTTGTTTCCTTGTGAATGTATATCCTCATACCTAGAATTGGACAATATACTCTTAACATTTTGGGAAACTTCACTCTCTTTTTGCAACAGCATACGACAGATATGATAGCACTGCGTTTCCCGGAGGCTTAAAATTGTGTTCTTGTGGGCTGTAATATTCTAATTTTCTAAGAGAATTATAATAACAATAATAATAATGTACTCTAATATTAAGGCTTCTGTTCAAGGCAAAATATTTCAGAGTGCTCAAACACTTAGTAGGTCTAAGTTGATCAATTTTCTCAGCCATGAAAATCCTTGATCGCTTACGCAAGATTTTCATGCGTTTAATTTTTTTATCATCCAGATCTACTCAGACTCAAGAAGCAAAGGGCGGGGGGTCGTGTGATAGGCTTGACCCGCCCAAGACGTCGTGTAGTTCTTCCTATTACTCGTCAACTTCTCATTACAATGAAGCTATAGCTGATTGTATTGAGTTCTTCAACAAGTCTTCACAAGATCAGGGAAGCTTTACTGGTAGGAAATCCAATGTTGTTCATGTCGTGTGATTTCGATTTATTTCTTCTTCTTTTTTTTCTTTTTTTTTTTGGAACTTGTTTTTGCTTTTGAATTCGTATTGTGAATTATGTCTCAATTATTACATTATGATATATGTTCGGTTTCGGGAGAGTATAGAATTGTTTGTTCTTTCTTTGTTCTCTGGAGAGATGTATTAATTTTGAGGTCCATATTCATGGTGGCGTAGATGTTAATAGGAGTTCCAGAATTTTGCTTATTTGTTCTTGCATGTAAAATATTCTCCCAAAATTGGAGGATTATATTACATATAGTATTCCCTCGGCTTCATTTGTTATGACTGTATTTGATTGGCCACAAAATTTAAAAGATTTTTTTTTTTTTTATGAAACATAACCTAAACATAATAAACCAAATGTAAGAATCAATCTTGTGGTCTACCTACACCTTAATCTTCATGCCATTTATATATATGTTGATATCATTAAGGGTAAATAAGAAGATTAAAACTAAAGAGTATTAAATTGACGTGTCGATAATTTTGGAAATTAGTGCCATAAAAAATAAAATCGAGGAAGTTTTTCATTTTTTCTGAAGAAGAAACCAGATTAGAAATAAAGTTTATTCCAAACGTACAGGAAGGCTTTCTATGATATCGTACGAACCAAACTCGATCAACATCAGAAAGTTTCTTGACCACAAGTACATTAACATCATGCAATCGAGGTCCAAAACGGCCAAATTAATGATAGGTGATCCGTGTATTTATTCCGGCGAGTAATGTCACGATCCAAAATTCATTAAAGGCCGTGATGATGTCTAATATCAGACAAGCCAATAATAATTAATTAACTTTATTACTCATTTTAATTTTGAAATCATAATTTTCTTCAATTAAATAGTAAAAGATAGAACTTGCAGAGTGAATGAAAATATTTTCGCAACTAAACTACTGAACAACCCATAAGCACTCCCAAAATCAGGTGTCACAAGTACATGAGCATCTACTAGGGAGTAAAATAAAATACAACATCTGTCCGGAATACAAATTGAATAGGAAAAATATAAATAACTCTGAAAGAGACTCTGTTAGTTGCTGATCATAACATGGAGTGCAACTCACCTAAGTCTCCGCAAATAATCATGCCTCTGTGCTCACAAGGCCACTAGACATATATGTACCTGCACAAAATTGTGCAGCATGTGTAGTATGAGTACGAAAATCGATGTGTACCCAGTAAATAACCAGTCTAACCTCGAAAAAGTAGTGACGAGGGGTCGACTCTGGCACTTACTGTGGGCTAACAATAAAATGTCGATATTATAATTAAGCATGAATTATATAAAATAGCTGAAAGCTCAATAACAAGAAGTAAGTAAAATTTCTTTTATTATTAGGAAATTTCCATTTCTATTTTTGTCATTTAACAATTTATATCTCAAGCCAATGAAGCAATATCAATTATTATTAACTCCAAAGATTCATCATGCTCAAGTCATGTCGAGGTCGTACGGCCCGATCCAACATGTAAATATAAACTGTGCACTGCTAAGGGTCGAACGACCCGCTCCTATGAGAGTAGTGAAAATTTATCCCGCTCGCAGAATATAGTAACGACGCGGTTGAACACAGATTTCTCAAGTTATTACAATATTTCTCAATTCTTTTCAAAAAGACGAAATTCAAATGAAAACTTTCAAATCTCGAAATCCTCAATTTCAACTCTTCTCGAGGCAATAAATAAGCACAACCAAATCTCAACTCTTTTCAAGGAAAATAATAAACATAATCAAATAACGGTATCAACAAGGCATGGTGTAAAAGTAGAACTACCCAGGCATAGGCCTAGTTAGTAGATACGTAATGGACTCTTGTCACTTCGTGCGTACGTGGCCCCCGCAAATAAGAGCATACATGAATTCAATTCACCTATGGGGTTAATTCCCTCTTACAAGGTTAGAAAGGAGACTTACCTCGCTCCGAAGTTTCATACCCGACTCCCAAGCCCTTCCAACAACACAAACTGATGCCCAATGCTCCAAAACTCATGCTTGATGATGAAAATGGTGCTCCAAAATTGCTCCTCGGTCGGCTCCCGTGTAGGAATGAGATAAAAATGGCCAAACTCCCGATTTTTAAAAGAAAATTGTCCAGTCCGACCTTCTTCGTGAACGCGGCAAGCCCCTTGCGTTCGTGAAGCAATACTAACTCCAGCTCCAGAATTACCCTTCGCGAACGCGAGTCCCATCTCGCGAACGCGAAGGCCTAAACTCCCATGGGCCCAGTTCCCCTTCGCGAACGCGATGACCCAATCGCGAAGGAGAAGCACAAATCATCAGCCAACCAAAACCTTCTTCGTAAACGTGTGAAGTCCTTCGCATTTGCGAAGAACAAAACCAGAACCAGATATCAGCAGCAGCAACTCAGTCAAACTTGGCCCGAAACCATCCCTAAACATACCCGGGGCTCCTGGGACCCCGTCCAATCACGCCAACCAGTTACATAGTATAACACGGACATGCTCGAGGCTTCAATTCACATCAAACAACATCTAAATCATAAATAACACTCATTTCGAGCTTAATGAACTTTAGAACTTCAAACTTCTACATTCGATATCGAAACTTATCAAATCATTACCTATTGACCTTATATTTTGCACACAAGTCACATTCGACATTACAGACTTAATCCAACTTCTGGAATTGGAATCAGACCCAAATATCAAAAAGTCCGCTCCCGGTCAAATTTCTGAAAAACCTTCAAATTTCCAACTTTCGCCAAATGACCCCGAAATGACCTACGGACCTCCAAATTCACACCCCGACGCGCTCCCAATACTAGAATCACCATACGGAGCTATTCCCAGACTCGAAATCTCAAACGGACATCGATAACATTGAAATGCACTCCAACCCAAATTTATAAAATCTTTCCAAAATGCCAACTTCCACAATAGGCGCCGAAACGTTCCCGAGTCATCCAAAACCCGATCCGGACATACGCCCAAGTCGAAAATAATTATACGAACATGTTGGAACCTTCAAATCACGATTCCGAGGTCGTTTATTCAAAAGTTCAACATTAGCCAATTCCTCCAACTTTAAGCTTCCGAAATTATAATTTTTCTTTCCAAATCAACTCCGAACTTTCCGAAGTTCAATTCCGCCCACACACACAAGACATAATACTTGAAGTGAATCTATTCACGGCCTCAAACTGCCAAACGACTCGTTAGAGCTCAAAATGACCGATCGAGTCGTTACAAAAAAAGTTCAATTATTTAGTGTGACAATAAGTACTTCTGTAATTATGTTGTTGTATTAGAAAAGTTCATTGATCATAAAGTGGAGCTGATCAAGTTTATGTCCGCTTGTTAAAAACTTGGACCGTCTTTAACTGAACTCCTCTTTCAGAAGCTCAATGTGTAGGATAGGGAAGAACACTCGCAGGTGCATGCGTTTTGATAGAGTGCAAAACTCTAATTCGACTAAGTCCAGTCAAAACAAAAGAGTTAGCGTGAAGTGGTGGTTCCGAGGGGGAAGTAGTCTAGATGTTTAGTTAGACTCATGTGTATTTGTGCATTAGGTTCAAAATGTTCAATTCTCCTGAACTCCTTGGGTTGCACTCACTTATAGTAGTATTTATTTATCTAACATTAATGTTGGCATCAATTGTATGGTAAACAGAAGGAAGAAAAAAGAATAATAATTTCTTGAAGCTTTTACGCTGATAATATAGAGGGTGAAAATCATTAACACCCCTCAACATTTCTTTAAAATCAAACTCCTCCCTAAATATTGAATGATTTAATCATTCTCCCCTCTTTTATGTTCATTGACTTTTTAAAATACCTATTTACCCTTACATATCACCCTTTATCTCTTTTTTTTTTTCTTTTTTAAAATGAAGATATTTTTCTTTCGGCAATTAAAATTTATATAACAAAAGTGCCTGTAGAAAGGAGAAAATTATTTCTGAGATGAAAAAAGAAGTGAGAAATAGTATTTTCAGTAATATAATGTAACGACCCGACCGGTCGTTTTGAGCTTTAGTGCGTCATTCGGCGGTTTGAGGCCTTGAGTAACTTCACTTCAGGTATTATGACATGTACATGTGATCGAAATTGAATTTGGGGAAGTTCGGAGTTGATTTGGAAAGAAAATTCTAATTTCGGAAGCTTTAAGTTTGAGGAATTGACTAAGGTTTGACTTTTGAGTCAACGACCTCGGAATCGGGATTTGAGGGTTCCAACAGGTTTGTATGATGATTTTAGACTTGGGAGTATGTCCGGATCGGGTTTTGGGTGACCAGGGAGCATTTCAGCGCCTATTGTGGAAAGTTGGCATTTCGGAAAAAAATTATAAATTTGGGTTGAAGTGTATTTTTAATGTTACCGATGTCCATTTGGAATTCAGGGCCTAGGAATAGCTCCTCACGTTGATTCTAGTCATAGGAACACGTCCAGATGTGGATTTGGAGGTCTGTAGGTCATTTTGGGGTCATTTGACGAACGTTGGAAGTTGAAGATTTTTGGAAGTTTGACGGGGAGCAGACTTTTTGATATCAGAGTTAGATTCCGATTCCAGAAGTTGGAGTAGGTCCGTAATGTCAAATGTGACTTGTGTGCAAAATTTGAGGGCAATCGGACGTGATTTGATAGGTTTCAGCATCGGATGTGGAAGTTAGAAGTTTAATAGTTCATTATGCTTGAATTGATGGAAAATTCATAATTTTGATGTTATTTGGTATGAATTGAGGCCTCGATCAGGTCCATTTTATGTTATGGAGCGGGTTAGTGTGATTGGACGGGGTCCCGGGGCCTCGGGTATGTTTCAGAAGTATTTGAGTTGTATCGTGCTCTTATTTGATGTTTTAACGTCGTTTCTTAGGATATAAAGGGTACCATATTGAGTAAAATAAACCTTTGATTTGTAATTATATTGAAAAATTAGATTTGTATCGTAATTACAGAGTCATAGCAAAGAATCACAGAAATCCGATGTCGTATGAGAGAGTTGTGCTCATTTTCGTTTCGGGAAAGATTGCTGGTTTTTGTTGCGGACTTTGTTCTTCACGAACGCGAGGGAGTTCCCGCGAATGCGAAGGAGGAAGTTTGGGTTTACCGGTCAACACAAAGAATTTCTCTTCGCGAACTCGAAAGTTTTCCCGCGAACGTGAACAAGAAAAATCGCATGGACAGTGTTTTAAACCGAGAAATTTAGTATTTTGGGCATATCTTGAGTTTTAGAGCTCCGTTTGAGGTGATTTTCACGGCGTTGTTCTCGTCTCAACAAGGGGGTAAATATATGGCCTTCATTTTGATGTTTATACATGAGTAATTCTTTTGGTTACTATTTTTATCCGTATTTAAATTGTAGAAATTTGGATTTTGAGCTCCAAAGCAGAGAAATGTTAAATCCTAGATTTGAGGATCAATTCCTGGACGAAATTGAATGATTTTCTGGATTTATACCATATGAGTTATGGGTAATATTTATTTATAATAATTTTCGGAATCCGGGCATGTGGGCTCGAGGGTTGACTTTATTGACTTTTCGAGCGGAGTTGGGAGTTATTATAAATTGATTTATTATGGGTATTAGAGTATATTTTTATTGCTTGACTAGTTTTGGAGAGAAGGGTACTGGTTTGAGGTGTTAGAGCGACGTTGGAGCCGGTTATTAAACTTCGGAGCGAGGTAAGTCTCCTATCTAACTCTATAAGGGGGAAACCACCCCTAGGTGTTGTAATTGATATGTATTACTTATTGCGGGCTACGTACGCACGAGGTGACGAGAGTCCGTATGTAGCTACATTAATATTATTATCCGGGTAGACTCAGGTTCACGCCATGCTATAACTGTACTATTTAGGTTATCTCTTGCTTATTAAATTCTTTTACTTCGAATTACTAATTGAGACTAGATGGGAGTAGAGTTATAGACTTGCTATTGTAGAGATTTGACGAGTTTCATGATTAGCTGCAAAATAATTGTACTCCTCTTACGAATTTCTCTCGTGCTATGTGCTCTCGTCGAAAGGTTTCCTCAAAGCTCCTTATAACTCACATGTTCCTTCGTGAGTGGGTCAATGACCCGTCAAAGCTTCTTATTCTAATGGGATCGGTCCGTTCGCCTCGGTAGGACAGATACATCTATTGTTCGTGTTGTTCGACCCTCGGTAGGGCACATATTATGATGGGATCGAACAGTTTGCCTCGGCAGGATTATGTACCACAATCTCATGGGATCGGGTCGTTCGCCTCGGCAGTATAATAGATGTATCTATGATTTGTGCCGTTAGACCCTCGGCAGTGCAGAGCTTATGATGGGATCGGGCTATACGCCTCGACATTTCTACAAAATACTCTCATGGAAATCGTGCGTAATATCTAACAAGAAGTCAATGTATATATGAGTCTTCCTAATTTGAATTATGAGGACCTATCTGGTGATTTCCATTATATATATATATATATATGTGTGTGTGTGTGTGTGTGCGCGCGCGCGCGCGCACGCTCCAATTGAGGATGTGATTGCTAATTGAGAGCTTGAGTCTATTATAGAGGGGAGGACCGTATCACATATTTACACTTGTTTAATTCGTTTATTTACTCTGCCCTATATATGTTTACTTCGTACTGTATCTGTCTTATTAGGCCACTAGTAAGTGTCAATGTCGACCCCTCGTCACCACTTCTCTAGGTTATGCTAGATACTTATTGGGTACACATTGATTTACGTACTCACGCTACACTTGCTGCACATTTTTGTGCAGGTTCATATATGTCTGGTGATCTTTTGGGCGCAAACGCACGGCTATCGCGGGGACGTACCATGAGCTGCATTTCATGATACGATCTGCAACCTATAGAGTCTCTATCAAAGTTATTTGTATTGTCCTTTCTAATTTGTATCTCAGACATATGTTGTATTTTCTTTTATTTTCTAGTTGTTTCTTATGCGCTTGTGACACCGGGTTTTTGGGGTGTTTGTGGGTTGTCCTTTATTGTAGTTGTGAAAACATTATCAGTAACCCTGTAAATTCTATTTTTTACTATTTAATTGATGAAAATTATGATTTCAAAATTACTAAAATGAATAATTAAGTTAAACATTCACTATTGGCTTGCTTGACAGGGATGTTAGGCGCCATCACGACCTCTAGTGGATTTTGGGTCGTGACAGCTTGGTATCAGAGTGTTAGGTTCTTTTAGGTCTCACGAGTAATGAGAAAGTCTAGTAGAGTCTTGCGAATCGGTACGGAGACATTTGTACTTATCTTCGAGAGGCTACAAGACTGTTAGGAGAAATTCCCTTTCTTGATTCCTCATCGTGGATTTGATTCCTTTGAGGTCTATGCCTTTATATCCTTCCTACTTATTCTTATACGATGTTCATTGCTAGTGTTAATTGGGCATCGAGGAGTTGTAGTGGTACTAAAGACATGGGTTGGATGTATCTCCCTGCATGTTTGAGCAAGTCATTATCGTCTTCTTGCGGAAGGATATTCTATCATTTCGGCTCAGTAGATGTGTTTTCAATGGTTTCAAGGTTGCGTATAGATTGCTATGATGTTCAGACATTGTTATCGTACCGTGTTGGTGTAATGATAGGGTGCTTGTTTATGTGTCGAGTCAGTGAATGACTTGAAAGGAGGTTTTTCTCAATGTATGATTCAGAGGTTCATCATTTTATTTCCATTGGAGGAAAGCAAATTAGTTTATGAATGTTCAGGTTTGGGATAATGGAATAACGAGACTTGGTATTTTCGAGCGTGGTGGAATTCTTAATTGTGATGTGGTGTCATTGTCCTTGTTGAAAATGTTAAGGTTCACCGATGTTATGGTCTTCATCAATTTGCCTTCGGGGCAGGGTAGTGTGAGATGGTGCCGGAGAAGCAGTTGTTAGAGATAGCAGAGTGTAGCGATTTTGGAATCAAATGGGTATTTCTAATGTTGATGGCTCGAGAAGGATGATCTTCTAGGAGGCTTGGAGTTGGTGGAAATTTATTAGTTCAAGTGTTACAGAGATGGATTCGGATTTGAGGCAACAATTGGGCAAAGAAGGACGAGGAAGTACATGTGGGAGGTGTTTTGCGGTGGTTGAATTGCTACAAGGTCAAGTATGAAAAGTAGACGTCGATGATTTTCTCAAAGGAGAGGGTTTAACCAAAGTGGGAGAGTGGCAGAGTAACATATGTGTTCTGTGGTAGAATGGCCACACGCCTTGAGGAAAGTTTGGAGCCATTTGGGAATTCATGGTGGACAGTGACTAGGTCCACGAATTTTATTTGGATGCAACATGACTTCGAGTTTGGAATGCATTGTTGGACTTTTAGCTGATGTCATTGGGGAAGAAGGAATCTCGGTGGGTACCAGGGCTATGTAATTGTAGCTTCAAGCCAAGTGGGCGAGCCCCACCGTCTATGATTGGATTGTGTGGTTGTCTACTTGTGTGGTTTCTAGTTATCGGTGTATTAGTGGCAACTAAGGAAAGAAGACACTAGTGGTAATTTTAGCAACGGATTTGAGGAATGTGTGCTATATTTGGCTTTATCGGTTCATGTTCAGGTTTTGGGAAGACTCAGAGTCTATGCTTCATGTGGATGTGATGTACAAGGAAATGAATACAACCAGTTGCTTCTTTGAGAGGGTGTTCATGTTCTAGCAAGGCATTGGAGTTTGATTATATTCGGGAGCAAGTTAGAGTGGGTGACTCTCAACAATGGTCCTAGTAGGTTAAAAATTAAAGTGTGGTGCCTAAGGATTTTTAGTCTGTGGTATGGATAAGTATCGAGCTTTTGCAGTGGATTATGAAAGGGGCTTGGAGTATTCTATGTTATCATCGGTCTGCGGTGTAGCATTGGAGGAACAGGAGAAAATAACTTGGGATTCATAGAGGAATTACCAGAATGGGTGTGCCAGTTGAAGATGTGAATGTGCGCACAAGGAGGGTATAAGTTAGTTCGTGGGTTTGAGGCAACGTGGTCTCATGAAATAGTGTCACTCAGGATGATTGCGTATTGGGTTCCTTATATTTTGAATGGAGCTATTATTATTTCGAAGTCAAGTATAGAGTAAATTAGAAGAAGTTAGTTCAGTTAGCAATAACTGAATTGGCATGATGGTGGCAATGATCAATTCCTTCAGCGTGTTAAGTTATGCAGGTGATTTATGGCGGTACATTCGAGGTTTGACGACCGTTGTATGTTGATTTATTTGGAGGTATTCGATTATAATGGCATGTTATGTGTAGATGGATCCCGGAAGAGTTATGGTGGTTTAGACCACTACTTGAGAATTGTATTCTACGGTTATGGGATTTCAGTCGCGTGTTGCAATGGTTCTCCTGAAATGAGTTAAGTGAAAGGTTTCTATATGATGGAGTATTTATTCTATTAGTGGTTCAGGAGTTATGATGGAATTCTTGCACTCTCGTGTATTGGCATGTTAGGTGCACTGAGCGGCATGGGAATTGGAAGTTGAGGATCAAGGTTGTGGTTCAGTGTAGACAAGAATGTTACGAGCTTGGATGAGCATGAAATAATTTAGATGTTTAGAATGAGCTGGTATTGTATTTTGCATCACCTGAGATCGGTATCCTGTGTAAGAGGCTTTGTGTGCTAATTTTATGGATTCTCGATTCGCTTTACAGAATTGTATGGCCGGTGGTATGGATGTGCAGACTTTGTTACCTGGTGCGGAAGGTCGTGGGAGCGTATTCCACGGGAAGATTGTATAAGTGTGACATGTAGTCACTTGATTGATTGAAAATTGAAACCAAGTATGGAGATTATGTTACTACCGCTAATGTGAGAGCTTAGGCCTAGGAGGCGCTCTATTCATTTGGTTGTGAACTGCAGAAGTTTGTTCTGAATTGGACAGTTGTTCTTATGTGTGATGAATAGGGTTGTTGTGGATCCTTGGAAGGTTATTATCCCAGTGTGGTACAATCAGAATCAATTTGAGTTCCATGGATGGATCTAGATGTGAATGTGTGCTCTATATCAGGCCAGATGTGTTCATTTCAACATAGCGTTGCTTACGGAGGGGGGTCTTCGGGCCTTGGATGTTATTTCTGTCATCATATATTACTTGTAATCTCTATTGTTCCATAGGGGTTGTGAGACAGTATGATTATTCACACTTGTATCGAGATCCCTTAGTTGTGCTTGAGTTTTGTAACGTATGGCGCTATCTGTCTCCCCAGGGATGATATTATACACTTGGCATGCTTGTGGTCGACATTAAGGTATTTAATAGGTATGAGCATTCTGGCTCGGTAGGTATTTCCTTATAGATTATTATATTAGGATCAGGTGGAACGCCGCCACAGGTATGTTGTTTGAATCGGGTGGCACGCCGCCACAGGTATTATGGTTGGATCGGGTTGCATGCCGCAACGGTATCATGTGTGGATCGGGCTACACTCCACAACAATGTGATGTTGAATACAGTTCCATATATCTAGTATTGTGTGTTTTGTTTCTCATTTTCTGAGGAAGGTTCATACCATCTTTTCAGTTGTTTAATTAGTTACGTGGGTTAAGTAGTTCTTTTGAGAGTTCATTTTTCCTTATGTATCACATTAGGGTTTGTAGCTTGTTGGCACATTGTGGCATCATATGAGACTTTTGGTAGTGTCTGAGGTGGCATATTGCCTAAGAAGCTTGTACTGGGTGAGCAGAGCTTATTGGACCTGTGATTAGTGTGATCGTATTTATATAAGGTATACTAAAGAGCAAGTATTGTTGTCCAGTTTAGAATGAAGTAATGCTTCTTGTCAGGAGGAGAGACTCCATGATTTGTGATTCAGCAGATAGTTATGAGTTTCTACAAATCTCTTCCGTCGTGGCAGTATTGTGAGAGTTGGAACATGGCTTATATATGTTATAAGGTATACCACGGACTTCGGGTCTGTGGAAATTTCAGCCGTTGTGCTTGGGAGAGATTGCCTTGGGCAAATAATTTATGTGGTGCATGGTGTGATTTCAGCGGAGGAGCATGGTCACGTTGGGTTCAATGTCTGGTGATTAATACAGTGTTTCGTGTGTTAGAATATGGTATTATAGAGCAACTCCGGATGTTGGAATTTGGCTCTAAAGCTTGCTAGCTAAGGTAGCAGAAGGATCTTCAGTGTGGCTCGAGTTAATGTGCTCAACGGGGTTTTGGTGGCACGGGTGGATTTTGGAAAACTTCGGAGTAGTTCTTAGCACGTTCGAGGACGAACGTATGTTTAAGTGGGAGAGAATGTAACGACTCGACCGGTCGTTTTGAGCTCTAGCACGTCGCTCGGCGGTTTGAGGACTTGCGTAACTTCACTTCAGGTATTATAAGTGTACATGTGATCAGAATTGAATTTCGGGAAGTTCGGAGTTGATTTGGAAAAAATTCTAATTTCGGAAGCTTTAAGTTAGAGGATTGACTAAGGTTTGACTTTTGAGCAAACGACTTCGGAATCGGAACTTGAAGGTTCTAACAGGTTCGTATGATGATTTTGGACTTGGGCATATTTCTGGACCAGGATTTGGATGACCCGGGAGATTTTCGGCGCCTAGTGTGGAAAGTTGGCATTTTAGAAGAATTTCATAAATTTGGGTTTAAGTGTAATTTTAATGTTATCGATGTCTGTTTGGAATTCCGGCCCTGGAAATAGCTCTGTATGGTGATTCTGGTCTTAGGAGTGCATCCGGATGTGGATTTGGAGGTCCGTAGGTCATTATAGGGTGATTTGGTAAAAGTTGAAAGTTTGACAGGGAGTAGACTTTTTGATATCAGGGTCGGATTTTGATTCTGCAAGTTGGAGTAGGTTCGTAATTTCAAATGTGAATTGTGTGCAAAATTTTAGGTTAATCGAACGCGATTTGATAGGTTTCAGCATCGGATGTGGAAGTTAGAAATTCAATAGTTCATTATGCTTGAATCGCTGCGCGATTCGTATTTTTGATGTTATTTGGTATGATTTGAGGCCTCTAGCAGGTACGTGTTATGTTATGGAGCAGGTCAGTGTGATTGAACGGTGTCCCGGGGGCCTTGGGTGTGTTTCGGAAGTGTTTGGGTTGTATCGTGCTCTTATTTGATGTTTCAACGTCGTTTCTTAGGACATAAAGGGTACTATATTGAGAAAACGGCCTTTTATTTGTGATTGGATTGAACCATTAGATCTGTATTGTATTTACGGAGTCATAGCAACAAGAATCACTAAATTCTGATGTCATATGATATAGTTATGCCCATTTCGTGTCGGGGAAGATTGCTAGTTTCTGGTGCGGACTTGACCGGTCAACGTGAAGAATTGCTCTTCGCGAACCTGAAGTTTTTTCCGCGAACACAAAGAAGAAAAACCGCCTGGATAGTGTTTTTAACCGAGAATTTTAGTATCTTTGGCATATCTTGAATTCTAGAGCTCCGTTTGAGGTGATTTTTGCGGCGTTGTATCGTCTCAACAAGGAGGTAAATATATGACCTGTATTTTGATGTTTCTCCATGATTATTTATGTTGGTTTTCATTTTTATCCATGTTTGGATTGTAGAAATTGATATTTTGAGCCCCAAAGTTGAGAAATGACAAATCCTTGATTTGAGGGTTGATTCATGGACGAAATTGGATGATTTTATTGGTATAGACCATATGAGTTATTGGTAATATTTATTTTCAATAATTTTTCGGAATCCGGGCATGTGGGCCTGAGGGTTGACGTTATTGGTTTTTCGAGCGGAGTTGGGAGTTGTTATAAATTGATTTATTATGAGTATTAGAGTATATTTTTGTTACTTGCACAATTCTTGAGGTGTTAGAGCGACGTTGGAGCCGGTGATGGAACTTCAGAGTGAAGTTAGTGTCCTGTCTAACTCTATGAGGGGGAAACTACCCCTAGGTGTTGTAATTGATATGTGTTACTTGTTGCAGGGGCTACGTACGCACGAGGTGACGAGAGCCTGTACGTAGCTATATTCATGTTATTGTCCGGGTAGACTAAGGTTCACGCCATGCTATAACTGTACTATTTGGTTGAATTCTTGCTTATTAAATTCTTTTACTTTGAATTACTACTTTAAACTAGACGGACATAGAGTGGTAGACTTGTGAATGTAGAGATTTGACGAGTTTCATGATTCGCTGCAAAATAATTATACTCCTCTTACGAATTTCTCCCGTTTTATGCGTTCTCACCGAAAGGTTTCCTCAAAGCTCCTTATAACTCACATGTTCCTTCGTGAGTAGGGTCAAGGACCTGTCAAACCTTCTTATTCTAATGTGAGCGGGCCGTTTTCCTCGGCAGTATAATAGATGTATCTATGGTTCGTGTCGTTCGACCCTCGGAAGTACAGAGATTATGATGGGATCGGGTCATTCACCTCAGCAGGATTATGTACCACTCTCATGGGAGTGGGTCATTCGCCTCGGTAGTATAATAGTTGTATCTATGAGTTGTGTCGTTTGACCATCGGTAGTGCACATATTATGATGGGATCGAGACATATGCCTGTCACGACCCAAATCCTAACCTGTCATGATGGTGCCTATCAGTGGTACTGGGCAAGACGACATTTCCAAAATACTTCCAATATTTAACAGAGGATAATTCAAGATATATAAAATAAGCAAAGTTTTCATAAACAGGGGTAAATTCCAAAACATAAGTGCGGAAAGATAGTTCCCAACATCGGGGTGCCACTAAGCCATGAGCATCTATACATAGTCCGACTAGAAATGAAATGACTATATCCATTTTTGAATCACAAATACAACGAAAGATAAAATTAGGAAAGGAGAACAAGGACTGCGAACGCCAGGCAGCTACCTCGAAATCTCCAACAGCTAGCTACGCGAGATATCAACACTCTCTGCATCCCAAAACTCCTGGATCTGCACACGAAGTTCAAGGTGTAGCGTGAGTACAACCAACTCACTAAGTAACAATAATAAATAAGGAACTGAAAGATAGTGACGAGCTACACAGTTGTAATTAATTCTCAGTAATCTCAACAAGGAAAGTAGACGTGCTTCCACCAGATCAATTATAGTAGTCAAATTTAAGTAAAAACAAGATAAAAGTATCTTGTAGAAGTTACTATAAAAATAGTGATGTATGAAAACTATGTGCAACATCAAAAATGCTATGTACATCCTCTCAGGGATACAATCACTCAGTCCTCCCATTCACTCCAAGCCTCACAATTACTCATTCTTCATTGTCACTCAACACTCGACACCCATCACTCGCACTCAGTAGGTACCTGCGCTCACTGGAGGTGTGTACAGACTCCGGAGGGGCTCCTTCAACCCAAGCACTATAACAAGCCAATCATGGCATATATCAATTAAACATGCTGCGACATGCAGCCCGAACCCATAAATGTCCTCACAATCAGGCCGAGGCCTCACTCAATCATCAATCTCTCGGGCTCTCAGAAAATCAGGAATTATAGCCCAAAAAACTATAATATGATGTATCAATCAAGAATAATAGAAACTGAGCTACGATATGCAAATAAAGACTGAGACTGAGTACAAATAACATATAGCAGGTAATTCGACTTGTAAAACGACTTCTGTAGGTCCCAGCAGTACCATTATATGTCTTAAGCATGATCCCTAACATGATTCACAATCAAATATCTATAACTGATGAAGATCATATAGCTAACAACAAGTTTATTCAATTTCTCAGTTCACAGAATGGACCAAGTCCCAATTCTCACGGTGCACTCTCACACGCCTGTCATCTAGAATGTGTGTCACCTTAAAAACTATCATATAATACAAAATCGGGGGTTTCATACCCTTAGGACCAGATTCAAAACTGTTACTTACCTCAATCCGAGAAAAACTCTACTCTAAAATGGCTTTGCCTCTCAAATTGGTCTCCAAACATCCTGAATCTAGCCATAAATAGTACAATACAATTAATATAGGCTAAAGGAATCAACCCCATAAGAAAAATACTAAATTATAGTCAAAAATTAGAAATCAGCTCAAACCCGGCCCCAGACCCACGTCTCGAAATCCGACAAAAGTCACAAAACTCGAAGGCCCATTCACTCACGAGTCTAACCATACAAATTTACTCAAATCCGATAAAAAAATCTCATTCAAAACCCCAAAAATCCAACTCAAGAACTCTTCCTCATTTTCCCTAGTTTTCCACCCCAAATCACAAGATAGATGATGGAATTAAAGGCATAATCATGGAATTTGACCAAAATTAGATAGAAATCACTTACCCCAAACATCCACTTCAATTTTATGATATGAACTCGAAACCCTCATTTTTAAATCTTTTAAATCTGCCAGATATACCTTCATCGCAATGGCGAAGCACAATTATACTTTCCCACAAACTAACTCTACGCAAACACGGAATCTCCCATACGAACACGATGCTCAGCCCCACTGACCTACGCGACCCATGTGATGCTCAGCCCCACTTGACCTTAGTTCCTACCCCTTTTCCTCTTCGCGAACGCGTCGCGGCCCACGCGTTCACGTATCACTGCCCCTCAAATCTACCCGATCGCAGTCCTCCACTCGCGAACGCGTAGGGTAATTTTCATCAGTGACCAACTTATCCTACGCGATCGCAGACCTGACCACACGATCGCATATAAAGAAACCGGATGAGAAAAAAATAGAAACTTTAGCTATTTCACCAACTCAAAACCAAGTCCGTTAACCACCCGAAACTCACCCGAGGCCTCCAGGACCTCAACCAAACATACCATAAGTCCCAAAACATCATACGAACTTTGTCGAACACTCAAATCACCTCAAACAACATCAAAAACACGAATTACACACGGATTCAAACCTTAAGAACTTTGAAATTTCCAAATTCTACAAACAACGCCGAAACCTATCAAATCACGTCCAGTTGACCTCAAATTTTGCACACAAGTCATAAATGACACCACGAACCGATTGTGTATTCCGGAATTAGAACCCGACCCCGATATCAAAATGTCCACTCCCGATCAAAATTTTCAAAAATTCCAACTTTCACCATTTCAAGACTAATTATACTACAGACCTCCAAATCAAAATCCAGACGCACTCCTAATGAAAAATCACCTAACGGAGCTAACAGAACCATCAAAATTCAAGTCCAAGGTCGTTTACACATAAGTCGACATCCGATCAACTTTTCCAACTTAAGCTTTCAATTAAGAGACTAAGTGTCTCAATTCACTCTGAATTCACTCCGGACCCGAACGAACTAACCCGATAAGTCATATAACAGTTGTGAACATAAAAAAAATCAGAAAATGGGGGAACAACGCTACAACTCTCAAAACGATCGTCTGAGTCATTACATCCTCCCCGTCTTAAACAAATATTCTTCCTCGAACGAGTGTAGAGACATACTTGAAGTGGTAAAAAGATGAATATAACTACTGCACATATCATGCTCGGTCTCCCATGTCACATCTTCGACCGGCTGACCTCTCTACTAAACCTTCATGAGATCTTTGACCTCAGCTTTCGAACCTTCCTGTCCAAAATAGCTACCAACTCCTCAACATAAGATAAATCCTTGTCCATCTGGACTAAGATGAAATCCAACACGTGAGAAGGATCGTCGTGATACGTACAAAGTATAGAAACATGGAATACTTGATGAATTCCTGCTAAACTGGGAGGCAAAGCAAGCTCATAAGAAACCTCCCCAATACGTCGCAACACCTCAAATGGGCCGATAAACCTTCGGCTCATCTTGCCCTTTTTCCGAACCTCATAGCACCCTTCATGGGTGACACCCGGAGCAGGACCCGCTCTCCAGCCATGAATGCAACATCGCGAACCTTCCTATCTGCATAACTCTTCTGTCAGGACTGGGCTGTGCGAAGTCGATCCTGAATTACCTTAACCTTTTCCAGAGCATCCTGAACCAAGTCTGTACCCAATAATCTAGCCTCGCCTAGCTCGAACCAATACACTAGAGACCGGCACCGCCTACCATAAAGAGCCTCATACATTTCCATCTGGATGCTCAACTGATAACTGTTGTTGTAAGCAAACTCTGCTAGTGGAAAGAATTGATTCCATGATCCCCCAAACTCCATCACACAGGCACGAAGCATATCCTCTAATATCTGAATAGTGAGGTCGGAATGTCCATCCGTCTGAGGGTGAAGTGATGTGATCAATCCACTCAAGTACCCAACTGGTGTTGTACAGCCCTCCAGAACAATGATGTAAATTGCGTACCCCATTCAGAGAAGATAGATACCGGTACACCATGAAGCCTGAGAATATCACGTATACACTCGAGCGTTGCTCGGAAGAACAGGTAGTAACGAAATGAGCTGACTTGGTCACACTATCCACAATCACCCAAACTGCATCAAACTTCTGCTGGGTCCATGGAAGCCCAACTATGAATTTCATTGTGATCCGCTCCCATTTCCACTCTGGAATATCTAAATTCTGAAGCAACCCACCTGGCCGTTGATGCTCATACTTCACCTGCTGGAAATTTAGACGCCGAGCTACATAGTCCACTATGTCCTTCTTCATTCTCCTCCACCAGTAATGCTGCCTCAAGTCCTGATACATCTTTGCAACACCCGGATGAATATAGTACCGTGAACTATAAGCCTCCTGAAGAATCAACTCACGCAAACCATCTACATTAGGCACAAATAGCGTGCCCTGCATCCTCAATGAACCATCACCCCCATAGTGACCTCCTTAGCATCAGCGTGCTGGACCGTGTCCTTAAGGACAAGAAAATGGGGGTTATCATACTGACGCTCCCTAATACGATCATAAATAGAAGACCGAGATACCACACAAGCCAATACTCGACTCGGATCAGAAATATCCAATCTAAAAAATGGACTAGCTAAGGCCTGAACATTCAATGACAATGGCCTCTCTACTTCTAGTAGATATGCTAAGCTCCCCAAAATCTCCGCCCAGCGACTCAAAGTATCGGTCACCACATTGGCCTTCCCGGGATGGTACAAAATGGTGATCATATCCCGTAAGCAGCTCCAACCACCTCCGCTGACGCAAGTTAAGAACCTTCTGTTTGAACAGATGCTGGAAACTCCGGTGATCTATGTAAATCTCACAATGGACGCCGTACAAATAGTGCCGCCAAATCTTCAAGGACTGAACAATATCTGCTAACACACCCAATACCGATCCGAGAAGCATCACAATACACTGTGTAAGAACCAGAAACTGATGGTAGAACTAGAATTAGAGTCGTGGTCAAAGCAGTCTTGAGCTTATGAAAGCTCTCCTCGCACTCATCCGACTACCTGAAAAGAGCACCCTTTTGGATTAATTTGGTCAAGGGCGATGCAATAGATGAGAAATCCCGCACGAAGCCTGTTGGTTGATTTCCCAATGCACACGCAAGTGTACGTGGTCGACAAGTAATATAGGAAT
>ML361714.1:0-20578 GCA_005239505.1 Nicotiana paniculata | reverse complement strand
TCTTATTGTTAGTTAATCTTAAGTTTATTATTTCTGTTCAGCTGTAGTAGTAGAAACAACACACAGTGATAGACAAAATATTTGAGAAAGTTTACTATTGAGAATCTAGTAATCAAAAGACGACATTTGATATATTAATTCCCTATGGTATTCGACTATGGGAAAAATACCCGGATTATATTTGCAACGCCCGCTTAGTCTTTTAATAGACATAGTTGAGCTTGATCAAATTTTGGCGATGGGGAGTTACCGGTATTATCAAGTGTAATTGAAGGAAAATTCTAAGTGTAGTCGATTTTCTTTGATTTCATACATACATTGAATTTCTAACGTTTGCTAAACCGGTGGTACAGGTGCATGCCTAGAAACTCTTCGAGAACTGGTGACGTATTTGAAGTATTGCCAGACCCCGAAAAGGTTTTCAAGGCCTTGAGCAGGGCCGATCGGAGAAGCAAACAGCAACCACACATTGAACACATAGAACCAGACATGGCAGAGTTGAACGACAGAAACAACATTAATGCTGGGGATGGTGTGGTTTACCTAGTTGCACGGATTTCAGCGCCTGGGGTACCCGTTATACCTGCGCCGTTATACGACCGGGAACAACCCACAACTGACAACTTGGCAACCGCGATTTTGGTCCCTCAGATTGAAGCAGTGTCTTTCCAGATTACAAACAATATGCTGCACTTGTTGCAAAATAAGGGGCTATTTTCGGGGTCGTACGTTGAGGATCCCCATCAGCATTTAAAGAACTTTCTGTCCATCTGCAAGACCTAGAGGCAGTCGAATGTTACCCTGGAGGCATTAAGACTGTTATTGTTTCCGTTCTCGGTGACAGGAGTTGCCCAGACTTGGCTCAATGCCCTTCCTATCAACTCTATTGCAATATGGGATGAGTTGGTCAAGCAATTTCTAAATAAATTCCGTCCACCAAACAAGACAGCACATCAGATTGATGAGACCATAAGCTTCAGAAAGAAGCCCATGGAGACACTGCAGGAGACATAAGAACGGTTTAAAGGGATGCTGGTTATCTGTCCTCACCATGGTATTCCTGATCAAATGTTGGGGCAACGATTCTATATGGGTCTGACTGATGGTGTAAAAGCCAATGTTGATGCTTCAGCTGGTGGAACATTCCTTAGCAAAACATAGAGAGAGTGCCAGATTTTACTTGATACGATGGCATAGAATTCAGGGTGGACAACCAGGGGTGCTCCTATTACCCCAGTTGTTCATTCAGTGCCATTAGATTTGCCCAACACTATGGCTGAGAACATGGCTACTTTAATGACACAAATGAGTATTCTTACTAAGAAGGTAGAGGAGTCGGGGTTAAAGCAGCAAGTTCATATTGTGGATACTACCAATGGGGGCTTATGCACATCTTGCATTAGTCAACCAATTGGTAATCAGTGGAATGCAGATTGTGATCACCCTCCTTACCCAGAAAACTTGAATTATGTGTCAAATTATGGAGGCCAGAGACAGGGGGGACATAACTGGGGTCAGCAAGTTCAACCGTATAGAGCACCTCACCAGCAATAGAACAATGGAAACATGGGTGCCATGAGACCTCATGGTAATGTGGAACCTTATCATAGGCCACAAGGTTATAACAATCAAAATCAGCAACAAGCATACCACCCTCCTCAGCAACAACATGGGGGAGGCAAGAAGATGGGTTTTCCAGGATTGAAGCGATGATGCAACCAGGTGATTGGGTCGACTGCCAAAATGAGTGAGAGAGTAGATGCATATGATGCATCTATTAAAAATATTGAAGTGCAGTTGGGCCAGATATCTATGTCAGTGAACAATCATCCTCTTGGGACTTTACCTACAGACACTCAGGTTAATCCTAAGGACCATAGCCCAAAGCAGATGATGGCAGTGAGTCTCCGCAATGGCAGGGACTTAGACTTGGAACAAGAGTTGGCTCGTGAAAGCAGGCAGGCAGAGACACTAGTACCAGTGCACATTGAAATTGATGATTCCACAAACTTGACCAAGGTAACAGTGCAAACTGCTGAAGGAGAACCTAGTGGGCAGAGTGAGGCTGAAAAAGAAGTGGAAATAACCCTAGAGCCAGTAGTTGAGAAAGAAAAATCCCAAATCACTGGGAAGAAGAGACCGCCAGCCACATTCCCTCAAAGGCTGGCCAAATACCAAAAGGATGAGCAGTACAAAAAGTTCTTGGATATAATGAAGCAGATACAGGTAAACATTCATCTGATTGATGCTCTGAAAGATATGCCTGGGTATGCAAAGATGATGAAGGACTTGATGTCTCGGAAGTTTGATTTCCAAGACTTAGCGACTGTGACTTTGACTCAGACTTGCAGTGTTGTGGTAACACGACCAATAGCAGAAAAGTTGTCTGATCCAAGGAGTTTTATAATTCCCTGCACCATTGGAAATTTTGCTTTTGCCAAAGCACTGTGTGATTTGGGGGCCAGAATTAATCTAATGCCCCTGGCCATTTATAAGAACATGGGTATTGGTAGAGCTAGACCAACTTCCATGTTGCTGCAGCTAGCTGATAGGACGGTGAAGAGACCATCGGGTATTCTGGATGATGTTTTGGTGCAAGTGGGGAAGTTTGTGTTCCTTGCTGATTTTGTGATACTAGACTGTCAAGTGGACGAAGATATTCCCATAATCTTGGGCAGGCCATATTTGACCACAGGCAGAGCTCTCATTGATTTTGAGACTGGGGAGCTCAAGATGAGGCTTAATGATGAAGAAATCATATTCAATGTGCAGAAATCCATGAGGCGACCGAGTGAGTTCGCCAACTGCTCTCTAATTGATGTTGTGAATGTGATAGTGGAGGAAGATAGTGCGTCCTTAACTATTGAAGACCCCCTTGTTGCATGTTTAATGAATTTAGATGAGGTAAATGAGGAGGAATTGGCAGAGTGGGTGTTAGCACTTGAATCTAAAGGGGTATGGCCGAGGGCTCTCGAGTTTGAACCATTGCACTTTGAGAAAAGAGAGAGCCTGCCAGCCAAGCCCTCTGTGGAAGAACCTCCCAAACTAGAGTTGAAACCATCGCCAGCCCATCTCAGGTACTCATTTCTAGGCCCTAATTCTATGCTACCTGTTATTATCTCATCCAGTTTGTTAGATGTGCAGGCAAATCAGATGTTACAGGTACTCTCAGAGTGCAAGACTGCCATTGGATGGACCATGGCAGATATCAAAGGGATCAGCCCGACATATTGCATGCACAAGATTCTCCTGGAAGAGGCACACAGACCTTCCAGGGAACATCAAAGGCGCTTGAACCCAAACATGAAGGAAGTGGTGAAGAAAGAAATCATCAAAGTGGTTAGATGCTGGAATAGTTTTCCTCATCTCTGACAGCAGCTGGGTTAGACCAGTGCAATGTGTTCCAAAAAAGGGTGGCATGACGGTTGTAAAGAATGACAAAAATGAGTTGATATCTACAATAACCATCACGGACCGGAGATTCATCAAAGACTTCTCCAAGATTGCCAACCCCCTTTGTAAGTTGCTTGAAAATGATAACCCCTTTGTGTTTTCTAATGATTGCAGGGTGGCGTTTGAGGAGCTGAAAAAGCGGTTAGTCATAACACCAATTATCGTTGCACCCGACTGGGAGAAACCATTTGAACTCATGTGCGATGCAAGTGACTACGCAGTGGGAGCCGTGTTGGGTCAGCGCAAAGATAAGATAATGCACCCAATTTACTACGCAAGTAGGACTTTAAGTGGAGCTCAACTGAACTACACGGTGACCGAAAAGGAGATGTTGGCAGTAGTGTTTGACTTTGACAAGTTTAGGTCTTACTTGATCGGGTCGAAGGTGATTGTGTACACTGATCATGCAGCCATCAGATATTTGGTTGAGAAAAAAGAGTCTAAGTCGCGCCTAATTCGTTGGGTGCTTCTTCTTCAATAATTTGACTTGGAGATTCGTGACCGTAAGGGCACGGAGAACCAGGTCGCTGACCACTTGTCACGTCTTGAAGGTGCTGAGAATGCAATTGAATCGGAGGATATTCTGGAAACCTTTCCAGACGAGCAGCTACTCGCCACGAGCGTAGAGGATGTGCCATGGTATGCAGACATTGAAAACTACCTGGCAAGTGGTATTGAACCTTACGAACTCTCTTCTATCCAAAAGAAAAGGTTTTATCGTGATTTCCGCAATTACTATTGGGATGAACCTTATTTGTTTAAAATTTGCATTGATAACATGATTCGGAGGTATGTCCCCGAGATAGAACTATTTTCTGTTTTGTAGGCTTGTCATGCATCACCATATGAAGGACATTCTGGAGGAGTTCGGACAGCAGCTAAGGTGCTAGAGGCCGGGTTCTACTGGCCTACTATGTTCAAAGATGCTCACCAATGGGTGAAGGGATGTAACAAATGTCAAAGGAAGGGGAACATATCTCGTTGTCATGAGATACCCATGAATCCAATACAAGAAGTGGATGTGTTTGATGTATGGGGGATTAACTTCATGGGTCCCTTTGTCAGCTCTTACGGCAATGGGTACATACTTGTTGCTGTATACTACATGTCCAAATGGGTAGAATCTACTGCGTTCCCCACCAATGATGCAAGAGTTGTGGTGGGGTTCTTGAAGAAAAATATATTCACCCGTTTTGGGATCCCAAGGGCTATTATTAGTGACGGAGGCACTCACTTTTGCAATCATGTCTTAGAGAAGCTACTAGCCAAGTATGATGTGCGCCACAAGGTGGCAAACCCTTATCACCCTCAGACAAGCGGGCAGGTTGAGGTATCAAACCGTGAAATCAAGAGTGTGCTGACCAAAACAGTAAACGCCACAAGAACTGACTTGATGACGCACTCTGGGCCTACAGGACTGCATTTAAAACACCAATTGGTATGTCTCCTTACAAGTTGGTATTTGGTAAGGCCTGTCACCTGCCTGTGGAGCTAGAACATCGAGCGTGGTGGGCATTAAAGCAGTTGAACATGGATCTCGATGCTGTGGGAGAAAATCAAGTCACCGAGCTGCATGAGTTGGAAGAGTTCAGATATCAAGCATTTGAGAGCACAAGGCTATATAAAGAGAGAATTGGTTACATGACAAAAATATTGTGGACCGAAATTTCAAACACGGAGACAAAGTATTTCTCTACAATTCAAGATTGAGATTATTTCCGGGTAAGCTCAAGTCCCGATGGTCTGGACCATTCAAAGTGGTCGAAGTGTTTCCTTCTGGTGCTATGGAAATTGTTGTTGAAGATGGGTCTAACGGCTTCAAGGTCAACGGACAAGGATTGAAAATGTATGTAGGGATGAATGAAATTAGTGAGCTGGCTGTGGTGCATCTTTTTAAACCTCAGAGGCTGGGCGAGCTTTAATTGTGCTCATTCTGTGTCGTGCCGCGATGTTAACTCAAGCGCTTCATGGGAGGCAACCCATTGACCCATTGATTGTTGTACTCATCGTGGAGCGACGTTAAATCAAGCGTTGGTTGGGAGGCAACCCAATAGTTATAGTGTTTATAGTGTAGGTACTAACATATGCAGGTGTGCGAGAAAAGGGGGGGGGGAGCAAAAGACCCCAAAGAAAGAAGAAAATAAAAGCATAAGGAAGAGGACGCCTGGACTAGCGCGCCCGCGCTCAGCACGCGCTAGTGGTCGCGCTAGTCAGGTTTCTTACTGTCCCAGGTAAATCCTACTAGCACGGCTGCGCTAAGCCCGCGCTAGTGAGGTTTTTCACTGTCCTAGGTAAATTCCACTAGCGCAGCTACACTAAGACCGCGCTAGTGAGGTTTCTCACTGTCCCTAGACCCCCCGAGACTAGAGCGCCCGCGCTAAGGCCGCGCTAGTCCGTCTTGACAACAGGTAAGTTTTTCATTTTTTTTATTTTGTTATTTTTTTTTTTTTTTTTTTTTTTTTTTTTTTTTTTTTTTATTTCCCCCCACAAACCCAATTAAATTTTGTTTACCCTACCCAACCGTCCCACCCCTCCCAATTCCCCCACTTTCCCTCTCCCATTAGAATTCCCCCACAATTAAAACCCTTCTCCTTCTTCTTCTTCTCTTCTTCATATTTCCCCCCCAAAACCCAGCAACCCACGCAAATTTCCTCTTCCCCGACATACCAAGCTCTTCCCTTACAAGTCTTCCTCAAGACTCATTACTCTATTCCCCTCCTTCAACTCTACCGGTATGTATTTCCCCCATTAATTTTCTTTTTATTTCTTTTTGTAGATTTATTTTCTTTTACTTTGTGTATAACATTATAGTTTTCTTAGTGGGTATTCATACATGGTAGTAGTTGTCTTGTGCTGAGAAGTAGTAACATATGGTTTATGGGGGTGGTGTGCGTATGTTTGAGTTATTGTGGTGGTGCTTCTTGTCCTATATTGAATACTTGGGGTTAAACTTGTTCATGGCCCACTACATGTTTGTAAAAATGCCTCATTGGAGGAAGTATTGTGACCAATTTTGTGGTGAAGTCTGAGTAACCAAGGTTGGGTCACCCTGTTATAGTGAGCTGACATTGGGCTAATTACAGGTACCATGACTCCATGAAAGCGCCAAGCCACCGGAGGCTCCTCGAGCTGCTCGTCAAGAGCTTCCACCGGGGACGGCCTCGTAAAATAATTGACTCCAGGCCTTTCAATATCCAAAAGTTCATCTCCGCAAAGGCCTAAGACCGGTTCAATGAAAAGGAGGATAAAACGGTCGTCCCTAAGAAAGCCATGGATATCAACGCACTCAGGATAAACTGTCCTAATATGCCTGAAGAGCTAATACGCCGACGCCGACGCCTGGATGTGTTCTTGGAAGAGTCTGATGAGGGAAATGCCATGCTTGTCCGGTAGTTTTATGCCAATGCTCCAGAACATAAGAACTATGTGGTAACACTGCGGAAAAGGACAGTCAATGCCTCCATAGAGAATATCCGGTCAGTGTACAGGATACCTCCACCAGCGGAGGGCTATGTGGATGGCTACCAGACATATCTTGGAAAAAATACTACCTGGAATACGTTCACCCCGACCATCTGTCAACCGGGAGTCACATTGAAGTGGTACAAATATGGAAACAAACTCCACTCCTCAGCCCTCAAGTTTGAGGCCTAATGCTGGTTGTACTTGATCAACATCCACCTCCTGCCTTCTAAGAACATTTTAGAGGTGAACATCCCTCGAGGGTGTTTGATTTGGTGCTTCATGAATAATGCACCATTCGATGTGGCCAAGGTGATTCATGACGAGATGTTTACACGCATGAAGGTCGAACAGTATGGATTCTTCTACCCTTCGCTCGTCACTCGTTTGTGCAGGCAGGCTGGTGTGTCCGGTGACTTTACTATAAATGGTCGGGTGCCTGTGGTGCACCCCTTCACAGTTGATAGAGTCACTACCGGCAAGGATGTGGTGGTGGCGGCTGAGGATTTGATAGGGTTGGACTCTGAGGATGATGAGGCGGAGGAGGAGCCACAACATGGTGAGGATAATATTGAGCACGTGGAGGAGGAGCTGCCCGCTCAGGAGCAGGCTGTGGATGTTGGAGGCCCGTCTGGGGCCAGTCGGGGACAGCGGTTAGACCGCCTAGAGCAAGATGTGGCTGGGTTGAGGACCTCGGTGACTGACCTGGGGACTCGTGTTGATGAGATGGCCACCCAGCAGAAGAAATCTGAGAAGAGGATCGTGGGTTGGATCCGCGCCTTGGGTCGTGCGTGCAACGTGGACTCAGGCACCATCTTCGACCAGGATTGAGCTGTCAGGGAAGTCCGCTTTCCTTACTCTGTTTTTAATTGTCCATGAGGACATGTCCTCATTTTAAGTGTGGGGTGGGGGATGGATTCCCTTTTTTGTTGTATGTTGTACAGTTATGAATTGTTTGCTTTAGTTTGTGTTTAACTTGGTAGAATTAAAGTTTTATTTTATGTTTTCTTTTTGTAGTTTGTTTTAATTGTTTTTAAGTATAGTTAATCAAGTCGTCTTGGCCCGACGACAGATCCCTTCGGCGGGGTTCTTGAGGGTCCAAGTCGATTGAAAATAATAATAATAATAATAATAATAATAAAAAATCAGAAAATTTAGTGGACTCTTCCTGATGACGAATTTCTTAGGCAGTTTTCTTGAGGGAGGTTAGTCCAAAGAAAACACCAAAAATATTTTTATTTTTCTTTTGTCTTTTTTAGGTAGTGTAGTAACTCCCCCTTGGTTTTTCTTTTGACCGCGGTTATTTTCCAAGGGTTTAGCTTGAACCGGGTATAGCTAGCTTCTTCTTTTATTTTTAGTTGTTAGGAATCCTTTGGGCAAGGTGTTGAATGATAAAACGCTACCCTTAGTGTGTTACACCCAAACACCGTGAATCCTAGAGTGTGACGCTTAGCCTCACTTGTTGACTCTTGTAGAATTCCTTAATGATGCATGTTGTAACTAACTTGAATGCTCAATAAAGTGTTTTGATGAACCAATTTGGATTGAATTATGTGTCATGTGTGTGTGAAGTATTTTGCATCTTATTCTATGTCTGCATTTGGTACCTAGAACTTGCCTTGTGTGTGTACAAATCGAAATAGAAGTTTATTTAGTCTTAGAAGGGATATAGGCATTTCTTTATTAAGCCATGCACAAATATGTACCCACATGAAGTAATTAACCATAGTCAACCCCTTTGAGCTTATAAGCCTGTTTCCTTGATAACCACATTATGAACCATAACCAATTATTTGAATAGCCTGTCTGTTTGAACCATGTATCTCCCATGAGCACTTGAATTGTTAGATGATATGTAAAAGTCAAAGTGTAGGGTGGTGGTTTGATCTGTAAGGAAAATCAAGGAAATATAATGAAAGCTGCAAAAGTGTGAAAGAAAAAAAAAGAAAAAAAATGCAAATGTGCAGGCCACTTAGAGAAAAATAAAAGAAATAAAGAGGACAATAAATACATGTAGTCCTTGATAATTAGTGGCATGAAAAAGAAAGTTGCACCTAAAGAATAATAGGGTAATTACGAAGCAAAGCATGGTGAAAGTTCTGGCCAAGCATGAAAATGAGTTGAATGTTAATGTAATTGTATTAAAAGTGCTTAGGGAGGTTAGTCACTATACCCAAATGTATCCTACCCGTCCCTTATTACATTACAACCAAATAAAGACCTATTGATCTTAGCCTGAATAAACTCAATTAGTAGAGTATTACACTACGGGCAAGCCTATGGCGTATCTGTGTGGCATATGAATCTTCTTTTTGAGAGTGAGTGAATTCTTTCGATTTAAAGTTCATGTTGCTCTTACTATTATCTTTTGTGGAACTACTCTCAATTGTATGAAGTGAGGGCACGTGATTTATGAAAAAGAGGTAAATCTTGACCTCCTTGTAGAGTATCTCGAGGAAGTAAGAGTATGGCTTGGCATTTGAGAGTCGCCGCTTGAGGCATAGATGTTACACTGCTAGGTTTAATGCTTGTAAAATGTTATGGTGTGACACTGTAAGGAAGTGTTTGATGCAAAGAAACCTTGTAGGATGTAGTGGATTGCTCGAGGACTAGCAATGAGTTAAGTGTGGGGTGTTGATAATAGGCTGAATTCAATTAGTTTAGCGTATATTTATACTCTAACTTAATGATGCTTCACGGTCTTAAGTGTGTTAAATGATGATAAATTGGATTTAGTGGTGATTTTTGTGTTTCACAGGAGTACAATAAGCTATTGAGGACTTATGACGGTGATCCGGGCGAATTTAAAGAATAACAGGCCATGGGGTAATTTCGAGGTGATTTGAAGGCTAGTTTAGTTTAACGAGGCAGTGAAGAACCCCATTAGCGCGGGCTGTAGCGCGACCTTAGCGCGCCCGCACTAGTCCAACTTTCCGGAGGCAGTGTATAACCCAACTAGTGCGGGCATTAGTGCTCCCGCGCTAGTCCAGACGCGGAAAATAGAAGTTGGAGGGTGTTTTTTAAAGTTCAAGGCCAATCCACACAAACTATAAAAGGTTCAATTCGCCCAAGAGAAGGTTTTTATCAAGGTTTAGAGTTTAGAGCAAGAAAAGAAAGGGCAAGAAGCAAGGAGGCTATTGGGCATCAATCCATATCTCCTTCTTTTGTGCTTTTACCTTTGTTTATGAATTGTTTTGTAATTTTTATCATTATTATGAGTAGCTAACTTTTCTAATCTAAGGTTTTGGTGGAACCCGTTGGGAGATGAATTTGTTGTGATATTAATATAGTTTTGGTTGGTTGTTAATTTGTATTTGTTCAACTACATTCTTGTTGTAGTTGATTGAAGGGCCCTCAATTAGCTGTGTCTATTTATTATGTATCTAATTGAGAGAGAGTGCATAGTTAAGTAGTTGTTTGAATAACACCACTCCCGGAGTATACGCGAGAGTCATAACCAGGGTTTAGAGGTTGGATTAGAGATAACGATACCTCGGGTGCAATCTAAATTGAACTGTAATGCAATCTAGCTAGCGTAACTTGAGAGAGTGCGTCTAGTATTATCATAATTACTTGAGAGAGATTTATGGTAGCTGGAATGTTCATGATTGATAGAGACAACTAAATCAAAACTATAGGAAGTATACAAGAAGGAAGTTCACCAACAGGGGAAACCATAACCTTAGACCTTTAATCCAATTGTTTACATCTTATTGTTAGTTAATCTTAAGTTTATTATTTCTGTTCAGCTGTAGTAGTAGAAACAACACAAAGTGATAGACACAATGTTTGAGAAAGTTGATTATTGAGAATCTAGTAATCTAAAGACGACATTTGATACGCTAATTCCCTGTGGGATTCGACTTTGGGCAAAATACCTGGATTATCTTTGCAACGCCCTCTTAGTCTTTTAATAGACATAGTTGAGCGTGATCATGTATGAAGAATAACAATAAAATAAGAGCTTTGCAATAGTTAGAAAGCAGAAAAATAAATTTGTATTGCCTTGGTTTACGTGTTACGATGTGTGTTATCAAAGAAAAACTTCCCCTTTATATAGTAGGAGAGTTCCATCCCTAGTACAAGTCTAAAAAAGGTAAAAATCTCCCTTTCTCGTTAATTAACGATCCGTAACCGACATCGGGTGAGATCCGCGCCCTGATATCCGGTTAGGTACGGATATCACAACCTTCTGTTAGTCGTGTGTAACCGTTTGCTATATCTCCGAGGTTCAAGAGCTCGTTTCGGGTCCGAGGTGCGTTACCTTATCACGTCCGGCAATGAGCTCATTGTTCATCTTTTATGGGTTTTGGTACGAAAAGCTCCCAACTTCGATTTCATCCTCATATGTTCATGCCTTCTTTCCATCTTCTTTACTGAGAATTCGGGGTATGGATTATTTTTGATTTCACCCGTATATAATAACGATTATCCATTTAAATTATAAAAGAGGAACAGTTTATGGCTTTTAGTGAATTTCACGTTCGACACAAGTTGAAGTTAGTATTAAGGTAAGATGTCACAAGACCAAAAATTTAGGAGCAGTTTAATCTATCAGTTTGAGTGAATTTCACATTCTTCTTTACAAGTTCACAACTACCCCTTAGATTGTGATTTAAATAGAAGGGAATAGCACATATATTCTAATATTAAAAGTTTATGTATAAGTTTAAGAGATGTCGAACAGTGAACGTTCAACCTTTATAGATCAATCAATTCAAAAGAGACACTAGAAATAAAAAAATTGATGGCTCCCCGAATGTTTGGAAAAGATAACCGAGGGCTCAGTTATATTACTACTATTAGTATAGGAAAAAGCAGAATCTCCAACCAGTCAATATGAACTTTTGAACAGAAGTTTTTGTTCGTCCCTTTAGATCTCGAGAAAGTGTGAACTAGTCTAGTGACCTTGCTAGTTTCACTTTGCCAAAGTTTATTCGATTTTTTATTACTGGTATATTCGAAATTTGACTATATTGACAAACACATACTACGACTTTAGAGAATTATTCGTCGCTTAATGTTCCATTTGAGAATTCTGTCAATTGGTTGTCGTTGTTAATTTTGACTGGAAAGGTTTAACTTGAACCATTGAGATCCCTAGTATTCCTCTCTTTTTTTAGTAATAATAATCATTTGGCTTCGTAGAATCATCCCTAGGAAACCTGTCCAACTTTTAGGTCATATCATCAAAGTTAGACCCAGCAATGAATTATTTAGAAAATTTGCTTATTTCAAAATTCTATAAGTATTTCAAATCATTTTATATTAAATTATAAGTATTAATCTTAAAGTGAATTTTTACCTCTCTTTATAACTTAACTCTCAAGATCACGTCTAGAAAGATTGATTAAACGCCTAGTGAAAGAAATTTTTTGTAGAGGCTGAGATTTTGGGAAAACAACAAACTTTTGTACAACTTTTATCTCTATCGAATGTAAAATTGTAGTAATCGTGTTCAAAAAGCCATTACTTAGAATCAAAATTTTAATGAATAATGAGTCAAAAAGAAATTAGTCCTTCCACTTTCCTTGAGAAAGCAGTTGGCGAGAGATTTATGTCCCCCGTATCTTGTATTAGAAATATAATATCATGAACGGAATAAAGACAGTTGTACATTAATTTAGTATATTTTTCATTTAATAAAGATATTGTTTGAGTTTATGATAAAAGGACCAGTTCATAATGTACATTCTTGGTCTTTATTCTAAGCATTTCCTTTTCTTTTTTTTTTCTTTTTGTTGGTAATAAAAATATTTCGTTGGTTAGTATTTAGTGGTGATAAGCGTGGGTGCCTTCAATGCATCAATAACTAAAATACCTAGAAAAAAGGCCCAGAATCAAATCCCACCTAGAGATATAATTTAGAGGTATGTCTTAATGTAAATTTTTGTAGTAGCAAGATAAATTATAAGATTTTCTCGTGGGTGAACTTACGAAATGTGCAACCACTGCATAAAATTACTGTTGAGCTATCTGCATATTTGGCCTCAGGCCCAAAGCTAAAGAAATGACTTTATAAATTGCTGGCCCAATATTTATTTGTATTCACAAAAGCAAGAATAGATTTTTCTATTATTTTAGCTTATTGGGCCGATATTGTAATGGACTGATATTTTTCGGGTTTTGTATATAAAGAGGAAGCTCAACTCAAGTGGGTAACTGACTCATTTCAATTTCATTCGTTTCTCTCTCTATCGAAGGTCTCTCTGAAAGAGAACCTTCCAGAACCTCAACCTCCATTGTTGAAGGTATTCTTTTCTTCCAATTTCACTTGTTAACATGGTATCAGAGCAAGGATTTTGTTAGTCCCTACTCCTATACTTCTTCCGATTCTATCCTGGTTCAATTTGGTGGTATTTTTCTGTGTTCGCCAAAGATTTGTGTTTCAACGATTCGAGGTGGATTTCATGCGGTTTTTCTCTTGTTTATCAACGGAGTCTTCTAATTTGGAGTTTGCATGGAAGTCGGTTCGAGTTTTCAGACTTAATCGAAGAATCTAGGGTTTCTCTGTCAAACCTAGTTTGTTTTACTACTAAAGGCCTTTGCTTCTTCTCGTCGCGAAGAAGGCTGGTAATCTCGTTCCTTAATTCTTTGGTTTCTTCATTCTGTGAGAAGGTTTTGATTTTATTTGTTGAACATTTGATATTTGATGATAGTTGGTTGATATGGGTAGTCTCGATCCTCCTATGAGTTCTTCATCTGTTTATACACCTGAACCATCTTCTCCGTTATTTCTTCTTTCTTCTGATGTTCCTGGAATGTCTCTTGTGGTTGTACCGTTCTCGGGGAATGGTTTTGGGGGTTGGAAGCGTAGTATGATTGTTTCGTTATCTGCTCGAAATAAAATTGGTTTAATTGATGGAACCTGCCTTAGGCCTCCTGAGAATTCTCCTCAGTTTAGGCAATGGGATCGCTGTAACAATATGGTCATATCATGGTTGACCAACTCACTCTCGCCAGATATAGTTGAGAGTGTACAATATTCAGATACTGCTGAGAGTATATGGAAACAACTTAATAACATATATGGGACAGTAAATGGAACTAAAGTGTTTGAACTAAAAAGATAACTAGCATCCACATATCAGGGATCCTTTGATATCCCTTCCTATTTCAACAAACTTAAGAAAATATGGGACGAATTGGAGGTTATACGTAGTAGTCATGCTAATTCTTGTAATTGTGCTGCTAAAGAAGGTTTACAAAAGGAAAAAGAAGAGGATAAAGTACATCAATTTCTCATGGGGTTAAATGAGGTCTATGTAGGGTTCAGAAGCAATCTCTTGATGATGCATCCTCTACTTCCCTTGATTCTGTCTATAATATACTTCTACAAGATGAAAAACAAAGGCAAGTCAGCACAAATCCTCAGTTCCATCGTGAATCCGCTTCCTTCAATGTTAACTCTAATAGTAACAGATTTACTCAAAATCAGCCACAACAAAGACAGTTTAATCAGAGGATTTCTTTTGATCAATATAAGCCTAGTCTGTTCTGCAAGTATTGCAAGAAATCTGGACATTTGATTGACAAATGTTACAAGGTCAATGGTTTTCCTCAAAATTTTAAGTTCACCAAAGGTAAAAAGATAGCTGCAAATGTGGCAGAATCTGATATTCCTTCTCAACAGATTGTGTCTATCAATTTTGTGTCTAATTCTCAGAATCAGGGTGATCATGGATCAGTGGTCCATGGGCTGACCCAACAACAGTATTCTCAATTGATCTTCTTGCTTCACCAAAGTCATGTTTCTGATTTTGGACCTTCCCTCAACACTTTGAGTTCTGCCAACTTTGCTGGTACATTACTGCCTAAGAATGTTATGTATATTTTTAATTCTTCTTTGCTGAGTAGATCATATTCCTTAACTTGGATAGTTGACTCAGGTGCATCTGATCATATGACATATAATAAAGAATACCTCATCAACATTACACTTTTACCTATTCTTTTTCTTGTTTCTCTTCCAAATGGATACAAGGTTAAAGTCACTTGTACATGATCTTTTGTCTTGACTAAATCCATCATTCTTCACAATGTTCTTTACCTACCTTTATTCAAACATAATCTCATTTCTGTACATAAGATCACTGAAAAATTTGATTGCATGGTTCAATTTACCAGAATCTCATGTGTTATACAGGGCCCTTCTCTGAAGAAGCCTCTGGATCTTGGTAAACTGGACAATGGCCTGTACAAGTTTGTTTGGGAACAGTCATCTCAACTTCCACAATCTTTCACAAATGTTTCAGATAGCAGCAGTCTTTCTTCTTTGTGTAATTCTAGTTCTGTTTTTCCTCATTCTGTACATACAGATTCTGTCATTTGTAATAATGCTGCTATGAACAAAATGGATGTTGTTTGGCACAATAGACTTTCTCATGTTCCTTTTGTTAGAATGAAAACTATATTTGAAATTTCATCCACGATTTCTTCTACTCAGTCATTCTCTTGTACTATTTGTCCTATGGCTAGGCAAACTAGACTTTCATTTCCAGATAGTTCTATTTATACTACCAAACCTTTCCAACTCATTCATGTTGATACTTGGGGACCTTATCATACTCCTACCTATTCTGCTTCTAGGTACTTCCTCACCATTGTTCATGATTTCTCTAGAAGCACTTGGACTCATTTGATGGGGTCTAAGAATAATGAATTCTCTTTGCTTAAAGCTTTTGTTGTTATGGTAAAAACTCAGTTTCACATTACCATACAAAACATTAGATCTGATAATGCATTAGAACTTGGTTCTAGCCTTGCTGCCATTTTTTTTTTCTTTTTTCTGAACATGGGATTATTCATCAAACTAGTTGTCCCCACACCCCTCAACAAAATGGTGTGGTGGAAAGAAAGCATAGAACATTGCTTGAAGCATCTAGGGCCTTATTATTTCAGTCCAAAGTTCCTATAAGATTTTGGGGGGATTGCCTATTGACAACCACCTATATCATTAATAGACTTCCTTCCAAATTACTCAATAATAAATCCCCTTATGAACTGTTGTATAGTAAACCACCCAGCTACTCTCATCTTAGAACTTTTGGGTGTCTATGCTATGCCACTGTTCCAATTCCCCAAAGAGACAAATTTAAACCTAGAGCTTTACCTTGCATGTTCCTTGGTTATCCTTTTGCTAAAAAGGGATATAAATTGTATAATCTGAACACTAAACAATGTTTCATCTCTAGAGATGTGATATTTCATGAACACCTTTTTCCTTTCTCTTCTGATTTTTCTTACCCTGCTTCTTCTGACTATACCCTACCACAAAAATCACAACTTTAACCTCTTATCATTACTTTTGACTCTTCTTTTGATCCTCCTAATACCACACCTCAATCACCACCCCATCCGTTCCCCATCAACTATAGTTCACACACCAATCATGCTTCTAAAACACTTGTTAATAACATTGTTCAACCTGCTCCAGATTCTTCTACCAGTTCTGAAGTCCCTGTTACTAATATTGTTTCTGCTCATTCTGAGTCTCTTCCTGATCATATCTCCGATGTTCCTTTTTATTCTACTTCATTCAATCCTGAAATTTTTCCTTCTGTTGCACCTGTTGCTACACCTGCTCCCTTTCCTGATGCATCTTCTTCCTCTCAAGCTTTCAGGAAATCCAGTAGAGTTCACTCACATCCTTCCTACTTAAAGGACTATGTTTATACCCTTCCTTCTTCCCTTTCTTGTTTTGTTATTCAGCATAAGGATTTTGAACCTTATACCTATTCTTAGGCAGCTCCTATACCAGCTTGGCAGGATGCCATGAGGAAAGAATTTGAAGCCTTAGCACTTAATCACACATGGGACATTGTTGAGTTACCACAAGGTAAGAAACCCATTGGGTGAAAATGGGTCTATAAAATCAAATACAAGTCTGATGGTAGTGTGGAAAGATATAAAGCTAGGCTTGTGATATAGGAGATACACAAGTGGAAGGGGTTGATTTTAATGAGACTTTTTCTCCTGTAGTAAAGATGTCCACTGTCAAATGTCTTATTGTTGTTGCTGTTAAGAAAAAGTGGTCTCTGTTTCAACTAGATGTTAATAATGCATTTCTTCATGGTGATTTGGATGAAGAAGTATATACGAAACTGCCTTTGGGTCTTTCTGTTTCCTCTCCCAACTCTTCTACCACTGCTCCTTTGGTTTGTAAACATAGGAAGCCACTTTATGGTTTAAGTCAAGCTTCAAGACAATGGTACGCTAAATTGTCTCATGCTTTGTGTTCTCGAGGTTATAATCATTCCCCCAATGATTATTATTTATTCATCAAAGGGTCTCCTGGTCATCTAGTCATCCTGGCAGTCTATGTTGACGACATTATTCTCACAGGAGATGATTTACATGAGGTTGCTTCTTTGAAGAATTTCCTAGATCATGAATTTAGGATCAAAGATCTGGGGTCTTTGCACTATTTTTTGGGTATTTAAGTCCATACTTTGTCTGGGGGTGTTCTTCTTAATCAAAGGAAGTTTGTGGTTGATTTGCTTCATGACTATCATTGTTCTGATGTGAGTTCTGTAGTTTGTCCTTTGGAATTGAATTCCAAACTTCATGCTGATATTGGCAATGTTCTCCCTCACCTAGAGAAGTACAGAAGCCTTATAGGTAAACTGTTATTTCTCACACACACCAGACCTGATATATCTTTTGGGGTTCAACATTTGAGTCAGTTTTTGAAGACTACTAGGCTTCCTCATATGAATACTACCTTACACTTACTGTGTTACCTCAAAGGTACTGCTGATCTTGGGCTCTTCTACTCTGATTCTCCTGAGTTGTCTCTCCATGCCTACTCCGACAGTGATTGGATTGCCTGCCTGGACACTCGTAAATCTTTCATTGATTTCTGCATCTTTATTGGTGATAGTCTTATTGGTTGGAAGTCTAAGAAGCAGCCGGTGGTTTCTCTATGAGCAAAGTTGTTGCTGAACTAACTTGGTTATCCAGATTATTGCTTGACATTTATGTCCCTGTTTCATCTCCTATTTCGGTTTTTGTGACAATTTGGCAGCCATTCATATTGCCAAGAATCCGGTCTTTCACGAGCGTACAAAACACATCGAGGTGGATTGTCACTTCATTCGGACTAAGCTACTTGAAGGATTGATTCAGTTACACCATGTACCCACTACTCAACAGCTTGCTGATGTTCTTACCAAGCCATTACCTGGTGCTCTCCACCATTCTTTCTTAGGCAAGTTAAAGGTGTTATCCCCCTTCAACTTGAAGGGGGGTGTTGGGCTATCTGCATATTTGGCCTCAGGCCCAAAGCTAAAGAAATGACTTTATAAATTGCTGGCTTAATATTTATTTGTATTCACAAAAGCAAGAATAGATTTTTCTATTATTTTAGCTTATTGGGCTGATATTGTAATGAACTGATATTTTTCGGGTTTTGTATATAAAGAGGAATCCCAACTCAAGTGGGTAACCGATTCATTTCAATTTCATTCGTTTCTCTCTCTATCGAAGGTCTCTCTGAAAGAGAACCTTCCAGAACCTCAACCTCAACCTCCATTGTTGAAGGTATTCTTTTCTTCCAATTTCACTTGTTAACAATTACAATTACATATAACTAATTCAAGAAGGCTCTAACCGCTAAAAACTTGCTACTACAAATAATTTTGTTTTTTTTTAATTTCCTACTGTGTTTACCAACGAACATTAGATCAGTATATTTTGAACACCCACAATGCTACTACCCCAGCACTTAATTACTCATGTAATGAGGCATGTGTTTTGAACAATTACAGTGCTAATACCAGCACTTACTCATGTAATATGATGCATGTTAGTATATAATATTCTGTTTTTAAACCAACGCAAAATATATCAGAATAATATAATTAGAGCATGTATAGAAGAAGCTCATTAGGTGATAAAAATGTGGTACAAACTAGAAGTTATTACGTTGATATACATTCAACTTCTCACTGAAAAATTCTAAACCATGGCAGTAGGCTTGGTCATGATGTCATGATCTTGAGACAAAAATATAGTTATTCAGGAATTTGTCCACGATAAGGTGGGGGAAAAGAAATTTTATTTTTGATTATTTTAAATAAACAACTGCAGTGTCAATTCACGTCGCAAAAGATTGTTCGTCCTTATTTGAGGACACTTCGATAGTTTCAGTGAGATAATAAATAATATATCAGGTNAGACTCTGTGGCTAAAAAGTAAAAAAGATATATCGAAGTAGTTATGATGATTCAATAATCTTATTACTTCAATCCGAAGTTCTTAGTTACTATGTCAATGGAAAAGTAAATTTAAGACAAATTATATTCTAATTGTTGTAATTTCGTTTTACACTATTTAATAAATCTCACAAACGATTCTCTTTTTATTACTTCTGTTTCCTGATATCTATTTACATGCCCAATATCCCTCACGAACAAATTTTTTTGGAAGATAATTCAATTGCTGTTTATCAAAATTGTGGCGTTTCTAACGATGGATTTAACATCTCATGTACATTAAGAAAATGAAATATCAGTAGATATTAATGTTTTAATGCATGGATAACTATTTCTTTACAAAGATAGATGAATTTACAATAAGCCAATGGGACAACCATTAACGTCACAGAGAGACTTCGAATTAGACTTTGAACGCATTATTGTTGCTCATGAACGACACTCACATATATTCAATTTGAATTTGGGATTCACTTTAGATATCTTTTAGTCCTACTTTTTCTTAATCTACATGACTTTAAAACTAACGTAACTGATAAAATATTGAGAAACAGAGAAAATAGTAGCCTTAAGTACCTATTAGCTAGTGCGGCTCAGTAAATTGTAAGCTCATCATTTTACTGTAATATAGAAATCTACCAGGTTGTAAAGTTTTACGTGGACCTGACCAGTGGCGGAAATAAAATTTAAAAGTTTATGTATTCGAAATTTTAGTCCCGGTAAGTTACCGGTTTTTAACTTAAAAATTTATACGTATTTAATGAATTTATTAAAACAAATACAAAGTGTGAATCAAAGTTATTGGGTTCGGCTGAACTCTTAACCTATATTCTAGCTTTGTCCCTGGCTTGACCCATACATACACAAAAAATAATATATACGATAGTATACTATTTTTTATATTATATATCAAGTCAATTTAATCGATTGTAGTAGGTTACTCTTTTATATTTCAGGTTGTGCACTGTCACACAGTATGAGTCACTCATACTGTAACAGATGCAAGTATTGTGACACAAGACGCATCTGAAGATAACTGCAGGTGCTCAAATTTGATGTTACAACGTTATCGATCATGTAAAATTTATTTTATTGCTACCACAATCAATAACTGCCGATAGTGCATAAAAACGATAGAAATCAAGTTTAACGCAAATGAACTGGAATAATAATTTATTTTATTGCTACCACAATCAATAGCTGACATCTATGTTTTTCTGCATTAGTTAAAACGACAATTTTCTAACTAGAAAGCTAATTACTATAACAGGAAAATATGAGCTTAGAATAATTAATGTGTACAAACACATATATAAGGAGTTAGAAAAGAGTAAATCAAAGTAATGAATTCCTAGGCTTCGGCAGTTTGCAGCTTGGGCATATTGTCAGCTTTAGCTGCTTCAACTCCACATGTAGAATTATGCAGACAGGAAGCTACGTGAATTTTT
>MDKI01109330.1:0-24982 GCA_005239505.1 Nicotiana paniculata | reverse complement strand
CGGGAAGGAACAACTTCTTCCAAAATCTTTTTGATAACTTTAAATCTCTGTCATTTCAGTTGACAACATAAAATTTCGGGCCAGTAATCAGGCACAAATCATAGCAACTACGCATTAAATATCATGCGCAAGAAATGCCGAGGGTCGAACGGCGCAGACCAACAATAATAAACTATGCACTGCCGAGGGTCGAACGACTCGAACCATAGATGCATCTATCTGCCCCGCTCGCGAATCGATCTTGCGACGCAGTTAAATAATACGGCTAGCCTACTCGCGAATCATACTGCGACTCAGGTGCTCATATGAATACACACACAAATACAGGGTCTTCCTGCTCGCGAATCACTCAAGCGACTCAGGCACCCAAAGTTACACATATCCACATATTAAATCCGTATTTTATCAAGAAAAAAGTTTCCTCGGGAAAGTGGTAAAATTCTTCTTAAAGGAACATGAAATATAGCTTTTAAATCTTTATTTTGAAACTCATTTGTCAAGTTTAATGATATTCCATAATACAACCCAGTCCGGGTACACAAATAACCACAGAGGAATCAATTCTCTTTCTAGAAGATTAACAAATGAACTCTAGTCTTCTTTTAGATACTCAATTACGATTTCGATCATATTAGCAGTTTAATATTACAGGCAGGATTACAGGTATAACACGCAAGGCATTCTAGTGGGTCCTAGACTACCCGGACATGGCATAATAGCAGCTACTCACGGACTCCCGTCACCTCGTGCGTACGTAGCCCCCGAAAATAATAGCATTTATATTCACCTAGGGGGATGATTCCCCTTCACAAAGTTAGAAAGGAGACTTACCTCGCTCCGAAATTCCCACACCGTCTTCCAAGCCCCTCTGATGACTCCAACGGACGCACAACGCTCAGAAACTACCACATAATGACAAAGCAATGAAAATTCATCCTAATACTCACAACAAATTCAGATTATATACTTTCCCAACCCCGCTCGAAGAAAAGACCAAAATGCCCTCGGGCCCACGTGCCTGGAAATCCGAAATTTTCGAAGATACATTCTACACATACCCCTACTAGTTCAATCATGCAATTTACTTTACATTCCAAACTCAAATTCGTGGTTAAATTCCAAATTTACATTTTCTAGGTTTTTCTTCAATCCCCCAATTCTTCCCACAAGTTCCCATATCAAATTTATGTAATGGTCTTGTATTTAACTTGGAAATGAGAAGGAATCACTTACCTCTTGATGCTTGGTGAAAATCTCCCTTTGAAATCCTCCAAAATCGCCCCAACCAAATGAAAAATGTGAGAAAAATGGCACAAACCCGACTTTAAAACATTCTACCCAGGCCTCTTTCGCACCTGCGATCCAATGGCCGCTCCTGCGGCTCCGCACCTGCGGAAATTCCATCGCAGGTGCGGCTCTGACTTGACCCAGCAAATTCTCGCTCATGCGATCCCCTCTTCGCACCTGCGGACCAATCTTCCGCACCTGCGACCTCCTTAACTCCATCCCCAATCTCGCACCTGCGGCGCCCTTAGCCGCACCTGCGGTCAAACCCTCGCAGGTGCGGTTACACCAGATGACAGCGACCTTCAGCCTTCTCCAACTTCAAATATTGATCCGTCAATCACCCGGAATCCACCCGGGGCCTCCGAGACCCCGTCTAATCACACCAACCTGTCCCAAAACATGACACGGACTTCCTCGAGCCCTCAAATCACATCAAACAACGCCGAAATCACGAATCGCACTCAAATCCAATTCTTTAAGAACTTAGAATTCCAAATTTCTACATCCGACGCCGAAACCTATCAAATCACATCTGATTGACCTCAAATTTTGCAAACAAGTCATATTCAACATTACAGACCTGTTCCAACTTCCGGAATCGCATTTCGACCTCGATATCAAAACTTCCACTTTAGGTCGGGTTTCTCAAAAACCTTCAAATTTCTATCTTTAGCCAAATGACCCCAAAATGACCTACGGACATCAAAATTCACTTCCGATCGCGCTCCCAATTCTAGAATCACCATACGAAGCTATTCCCAGACTCGGAATCCCAAACGGACATCAACCTCAGTAATATGCACTTCAAGCCCAAATTCATGAAATCCTTCTAAAATGCTAACTTCCACAATAAACGCCGAAGCGCTCCCTGGTTATCCAAACCCCGAGACGGACATACACCCAAGTCCGAAATCATCATACGAACCTGCTGGAACCTTCAAATCTTGATTCGGAGGTCGTTTACTCAAAATTTCAATCTTAGTTGATTCCTCCAATTTAAGGATTCTAAAATGAGAATTTTCTTTCCAAATCAATTATAAACTTCCTGGAATTCAATTTCGGCCACGCCCACGGGTCATAATACCTGAAAGGAAGCTGCTCACGACTTCAAACCGCTGAACGACGCGCTAGAGCTCAAAATGACAGGTCGGGTAGTTACATTCTCCCCCACTTAAACTGACGTTCCTCCTCGAACGTGCCAAGAACTGCTCTGGAGTTACCTGAAATCACTGTTTAACACCTCGAGCGCCTGCCCGTGCTACCACAACCCAATTGAGCACATTAGCTTGATCACACCTAAAGATTTCTTCTCTTATCCATACAATAAGCTCAGAATTCATTCACACACCTGAAATTTCTCTGTTAGGCCTAGTTCTCAACATATAAACACCGTATCAACTACCACACAAAATACCAGAACATAACCGCATACCTTTGCCGAATCAGCACCATGCACCATATAACTCATCATCTGACCATGATGACACTCCCTAAACCTTAATAGCCAAAAATTCCACGTATCTGATGCTCCCAATGCACCTCATGATATATATACATACATCCTGCTATAATGCTGGAGATACCACCACAATGGAGGAAATGCACAGAAATTCATACTCGACTGCAGAGTTAACAAATCCTTGAATACCTCATCTTGACTAGAATCATCACTTCATTATGAACCTGAATAATGGTATTTGTTCTTTAATATACACTTCACATAGCCTCATCGCACTGATCCCTGATCCGATAATCTCGTCTCACCCAGTATGAACTGCCCAGACAAAAAATCACCCCAAACATGGCCAACATCCTCACATGATACCACATTGCGCCAATAGACCATAACTCGAACATGATAATAACAAACGACTCAGGACGAAACTATTCAGCTCACGCAACTAATATGAATTCCTGCAAGAAAATAGGAAATGAAACACAAGAAAATAAATACATATTAACCCTTCTCATCATCACACTGTTGTGGCGTGCAACCCGATCCGAATAACATACTCGTGGCGGCGTGCCACCCGATCCCATCATAAAACTCACATAAGGAAATATACACGGAGCTGATTTGCTCACTATTACAATTTACTAAATATCAATCATAAGCACACTAAGTGCATAATACCATCCTGGGGAGACTGATAAAGCCTTAGGCATATAACTCAAGCACAACTGTGATGCGATATATATATATACACTCTAGATCTCAAGAGCTATCCTGCTCACATAACATCCCCACTACGCGGGAACTCACCACATAGGAAATTACCAAGGCGTTTCACAATTCGCACGACATAATCACAATAACACATGAATTCGAGGAAGACGGAACAACGCCCCCTGTTCTAATACCTTTCCATAAAAAGCGCTCTACTGAAAGGAACATGCCTGGCTCATACGGAGCCCACAATCATATTTAAATCCATCCACAAACATCGAGCCACCTTGCTCGCACCAACTAAGCTAATAGCTTTTGCCTGGGTCCATATTAACCCACCTTCTCTCATAATACACGAGAACAACCATCATCGCCGGGACTAACACCCCATAATCCATAATCAACTGAACCGAACGCCCTCCCGGCGTAAATTCTCAATTAAGCAATATTGCACTTCTTTATACTCAGTCCAAATCTGAAATCCATCAAGTGACTACATATCACACTTTATACAATCTTTTCGCGGTCATGCTTCCACGACCTTCCACACAAGGCAACAAGTCTGCCCATCCATAACACCGATCACACTAAGGCCGCAAAACACATCAAGAACCCATGACCAGGGTACAAAGCCTCTTTCACCGAATATCAATCTCAGGTGACACTGAAGATAACACCAGCGTACTCCGAACTTTCAAATCACCTTGTCTTGCTCTTCCGAGCTCATGAAATCCTTATAAACATCAGACCTAGATCTCGATTCTTACTCCCAGTTACATACTACTTCCCGCACCTAACATACAACATGAGGTAGTGCAAGAATTCCATCATAACTTCCGAACCACCGATAGGGTGAACACTTCATCATATAGGAACTTTTTACTTGACTCAATTCAAGAGTACCATCTCATCACACGAGTGAATTCCCATTATCACCCATCATGCAAATCCTTAAGTAGTAGTCTATACCACCATAACCCTTCCGGGGTCTGCCTACACCTGACAGGCCATAACACTCAAATGCTCCCACATGAGATCCGTTACGACGACCGACAAGCCCCGCACACACCGGCACGAACCACATGCATAACTAAATCACCTCAAAGGAACCGATCACTGCCGCAAATGTGCCATTTCAACCATGGCTAATCAATCTATCTTCTTTTAATCATCTTCAATTGCCTCAGGAATAATAACAACTTCCTTCTAACCATAGCAAACTCAACCCTCACTCATCCCGAGTGACCTTGATTCACGAAACTATGCTGCCCAAATCCCGCAACCCGTCTCATAGCCTTCTGATAATCTTTTATTCAATCCGGAGTCTATTTCTCTCACTCCTCCAATATTATCCTACATGCTGAAACATATCATAGAACATTTCAACCATCCTCCTTTTTCTCAGAGATTACTCTGCAAAAGCTCGATTCTCGATCATACTGCTGCCTGAAATCCTTAAACTCTGCATTCTTAAATTTTGAACTCACTAGGACCGCTATTGAGGGTCACCCACTCTGACTGGCCCCGAATTCAATCAACTCCAAGGCTCTCCTAGCACAGGAACACCTTTTTCAATGAACCACGTGACTGAGTCACTATCCTTACAACTCGCCCATGCCTTAAGCATAAATTCTGAATCTTCCAAAGCCTAACCCTGATCCAACAGGGCCAACTTTTGCACATATTCATCAAATCCCACGCACAATTACCATTTTACTCCTTTTTCCTTAGCTGAAATAACTTGCCAACACGCCGACAATCCTCAACCCCATGCGAAGACAATCCTACAACCAACTACAGATGGTGGGACTCCCCCACTTAACCCGAAGCTACTCCTTGCACCATTCTAGACCCTGCTGAGATCTTTTCTCCTTTGATAACGCGATCTATCTCAACTAATCCGTCCAACTCTTCCGATCCTCCTGCTAGGACTCCCTAAATACTTAGATTCTCTAGCATCATTCTCACATTCTGCCTCCTACCGACTAGCCACTAAAACCCCTTACAGAAACCAGCCAACCCCGCCATTGCTAACCTATCCCCAGAAGACAACCCACATGTGGAAATCACCCGCGGACACCTCCCAACGACACTGAAATGCACGGTCCCTGCGACTTCAATACCCCATCCTACGCCCTGCTTCATTTACCAACTTTACTAGTCCGTCCGCTCCTCGTGGACATCCATTAATGCGCGACAATATCTTCAAATTCCAAGTTGTGCTGCCACTCCCCCACTTTGCGGCTGCTCGACTTCCGCTTCTTACACCTAGCCTCCTAGAGATGGAACCACCGCTTAGCCTCACTCCAGGACCATTCTATGTAGCTTTCAACCCAGCAGATCACCACGACTTCACACTCTCCGAAGGTCATCTTTCTCTAGCTGCCTTCATTATCAACAATTATCCGGTACTGAACCACCGCACCTCACGATCTCTACCAACCGCATTCTTCAATGCTTCCTCTCAATATTCTGACCCCACGCAATCGAAGAACCCATAACACCGACAAATTAACATATTCCATTTGATAAATGACGATGACTACACGTCACAGGTGCATATCCCATCTCACTTGCACACACCAAGTCTTACTACCTTCTCAACCTCAACCAGACCATTCATAACCCAAATGCCTTTCCTCTGCCGGAACTAAAACACCGAAATCTCGAAATCAGACTCAGAGAAGACCTCCCTTCAAACCATTCATCTCCCCCAAAATACGGGCAAACGTTCTATCATCATATCGACATCACACGGTAACCAATCGTAACCATCATCAATACCTGAGCATAGCCTTAAGGCTCCCAGAACACACAACTACTGAGCTGAAATAACATATTACCCTTTTGCAGGGCCATAACAACAACCACGACTAATTACACATGGAAGCATCTCGGATTACATTCGTAGCACCATTTCCATTCCTCAAATTCCTGATCTATAACAAGCACTTCGCGATGTCGTGTAGATCAAGAAGGGAAGTACTCCTAACAGCCATGTAGCCTCTCGAAGATAAGTACAGACGTCTCCGTACCGATCCGCAAGACTCTACTAGACTTGCTCATGACTCATGAGACCTACGAGAACCTAGCGCTCTGATACCATGTTTTCACGACCCACAATCCCTAAGGTCGTGATGGCGCCGGACATCAAGGTTAGGCAAGCCAAAACATTAATTAATTGAAATAACTTTCCGATTTAAAACATTTATGAAAACACTTCCTTTCACTTCATTACATAATAATCAAATAAAAGTCTGTTAATTAAAACAAGGGTTTAAAGATTAAACTTAAGAAAATATATCCCAATACATATCCCAGAACCCGGTGTCACAAGTACATGAGCAATTCTAAGAATTCAACAATCATTACAAGCATGTCCGAAATACAATGGACAAGGAAATTTAAATGAAATAGATACAGTACGAAGGAGACTCTGTCAGCTTCAGATCGCCTCCGGATGATGCAGCTTGCCTAAGTCTCCGAATCCTCCACATTGCTATGAAAGTACATGTGCAATAAAAATGCACAACAAGTGTAGCATGAGTATAAAAACAACGTGTACTCAGTAAGTCGCCCGCCTAACCTTAGAGAGGTAGTGATGAGAGGTCAAATTAGACACTTACTAAAGGTCAATTTAAAATATTTAAGAGTGACACTAAGCATGATTATCATAGGCAATTCATTAAAATCAGTAATAAACATTTTTGGCTCCGTTCACGTTTAACACTTTATATCTTCGTCATATTAATAACAATTAATCAACATGGTGATTTAATCAAATGACATCGACGGGAAGGAACAACTTCTTCCAAAATCTTTTTGATAACTTTAAATCTCTGTCCGAAATTCTCGAAGATACATTCTACCCATAGCCCTACTAGTTCAATCATGCAATTTACTTATATTCCATACTCGAATTTGTGGCTAAATTCCAAATTTACATTTTCTAGGTTTTTCTTCAAAATCCCAATTCTTCCCACAAGTTCCCATATTAAATTTATGTAATGATCTTGTATTTAACTTGGAAATGAGAAAGAATCACTTACATCTTGATGCTTGGTGAAAATCTCCCTTTGAAATCCTCCAAAATCGCCCCTACCAAATGAAAAATGTGAGAGAAATGGCACAAACCCGACTTTAAAACATTCTTCCTAGGCCTCTTTCGCACCTGCGATCCAATGGTTGCTCCTGCGGCTCCGCACCTGCGATCCAATGGTTGATCCTGCGGCTCCGCACCTGCGGAAATTCCATCGCAGGTGCGTCTCTGACTTGACCCAGCAAATTCCCGCTCCTGCGATCCCCTCTTCGCACCTGCGATTTCGCAGGTGCGACCAATATTCCGCACCTGCGGCATCCTCAGCTCCAGCCCAATCTCGCACCTGCGGCGCCCTTAGTCGCACCTGCGGCGCCCTTAGTCACACCTGCGGTCAAAGCCTCGCAGTTGCGGTTACACTAGATGACAGCAACCTTCAGCCTTCTCCAACTTCAAATATTGATCCGTCAATCACCCGGAATCCACCCGGGGCCTCCGAGACCCCGTCCAATCACACCAACCTTTCCCAAAACATGACACGGACTTGATCGAGCCCTCAAATCACATCAAACAACGCCGAAATCACGAATCGCATTCAAATCCAATTCTTTAAGAACTTAGAATTCCAAACTTCTACATCCGACGCCGAAACCTATCAAATGACACCCGATTGACCTTAAATTTTACACACAAGTCATATTCAACATTACGGACCTGTTCCAACTTCCGGAATCGCATTCCGACCTCGATATCAAAACTTTCACTTCCGGTCGAATTTCTCAAAAACCTTCAAATTTCTATCTTTAGCCAAATGACCCCAAAATGACCTACAGACACCCAAATTCATTTCCAATCGCGCTCCCAATTCCAGAATCACCATACAGAGCTATTCCCAGACTCGTAATCCCAAACGGACATCAACCTCACTGATATTCACTTCAAGCCCAAATTCATGAAATCCTTCTAAAATGCTAACTTCCACAATATACGCCGAAGCGCTCCCGGGTTATCCAAACCCCGAGCCGGACATACACCCAAGTCCGAAATCATCATACGAGCCTGCTGGAACCTTCAAATCTTGATTCGGAGGTCCTTTACTCAAAATTTCAATCTTAGTTGATTCCCCCAACTTAAGGCTTCTGAAATGAGAATTTTCTTTCCAAATCAATTCTAAACTTCCTGGAATTCAATTCCGACCACGCCCACGGGTCATAATACCTGAAATGAATCTGCTCACGACTTCAAACCGCTGAACGATGCGCTAGAGCTCAAAACGACTGGTCGGGTCGTTACAAATTAATTTAAAAAAAACCTGAACTAAGTACTAAATTATCTTAACTTAAATAATCATTTATTTGTATTATTTACACAATTAGTTGATCCTAAATTTAAAAATAAAAATTACTTAATTTAATACTAAACTAAAAATAATGTCAAGAACAAACAATTTCCCTTTTTTTGTGATTTTCTTTTTAATGAAGTAATTAATTGTGTAATTAGGCATTAAAACCCGTAATAATGCAAGATGATGAAGGTTTAAATATTTTTGTTAGTTTTTCATAACTTAAAAATGAAATATGCGACTAAAAAAAATGCAAATAATCCCAAATAAAAGCCAAAATTTCTAAAAAAAAAATCTAAAAATAAATAAGACTAATTTATTTATTAATTTTGTAGGGATATTTTAATGAGGTAAAAATTACATGCTCACATAATTTCATCATCAGAACTGATCAAAAGGCTATGAAGTACCTTATGGAGCAAACATTACACACTAATTCCCAATTATTGTGGCTAACCAAATTAATGCCATTTGACTACTCAATAAAGTACAAGAAGGGAGTGGAGAAAAAGGTAGCTGATGCCCTCTCTAGGGTAACTGGAGCTGAATTATTGGCATTGATGATTTCATCTGGTGATACTGATATTTTCTAAGCTATAGTTGATAGTTGGAACTCAGATTAGGAGCTGAAGCAACTCATTAAAGAACTCCAAGCTGATCCACATACTCACAAGCAGTTCACATGGTTTCAAGGCCAACTGAGAAGAAAAGTCAGATTGGTGATAGGCAAGGTGCCACAATTGAGAAGAACAATTATAACTTTATGGCATACAACTCCTCAAGGGGGTATTTAGGTGTTGAAGCTAACATAAGGAGACTACTCACACGGTTTTACTGGAAAAGCATGAGGAAGGAGGTAAAGGACTTTGTGCAGAAATGTGATATCTGCCAAACGAACAAATCTGACTTGGCTGCTTATCTTGGGTTGTTACAACCATTACCTATTCCAGATGTAGTGTGGTCTCAAATTAGTATGGATTTCATTGATGGCCTTCCTAAATCAAAAGGCTATGAGGTTATATTGGTAGTGGTGGACATGCTTAGCAAATATTGTCATTTCATTCCACTGAAGCATCCTTATACTGCTCAATCAGTCGCTCAAGTGTTCTTAGACACTATGGTGAGGGTACATGGTCTACCTGATACTATTACTAGTGATCGAGATGCTGTCTTTCTTAGTAAATTCTGGCAAAAGTTGTTCTCACTACAAGGAGTTCAATTGAATACATCTTCTGCATACCATCCTCAATCTGATGGACAGACTGAGGTATTGAACAGAAGTTTGGAGACCTACTTAAGGTACTACTGCAATGAAGATGCTGCTAATTGGTACTCTTGCTTGCCTATGGATGAGTACTAGTATAACACTTTATTTCACTCAGCCATACAGACCACCCCTTATGAAGCATTATATGGTTGACCACCCCCTTACATTTACCCTACTTGCCAGGAGAGTCAGCTTCAACTGAAGTTAATAACACCTTGATCAACAGGGAACTAAAGCTACAACTACTTAAACATCATCTAACAAGAGCTCAACATAGAATGAAACAATAAGCAGATGCCCACTGGAGTAATAGACAATTAGAGGTTGGTGATTGGGTCTATCTAAAAGTTTAGCCTTACAGCAAGTGACTATATCCAACCATTCCTCCCACAAGTTAGCTTCTAAATACTATGTCCCTTTTCAGATTCTTAAATGAATGGGTTTAGTTGCCTACACTTTATTGCTTCCTACTGAAGTTCAGATCCACCCCATAGTGCACGTTTCACTGTTGAGAAAATGCTATGAGGTTCCATCTCAGATTTCTTATCCTTCAATTCTTGATTTGAAACCCCAATTGTCCTGATCCTGAAGTCATCTTACACAGAAGAATGGTGAAGAAGGGAAACAAAGCCGTTGAACAAGATTTAGTTAAATGGCAAGGGCTCCCTGATGAGGCTGCTACTTGGGAGTTTGTTACTGTCCTACAAACGAGGTTTCCTTCTTTGATCCTTGTGGTCAAGGATCTTCGATTGGGGGGGGGGGATACTGATACATGATTATAGAGAGGCCAACTCAAATGCAGAAGAAACAAGAAGTGAAGACAAAGTTAGTTAGTCAAAAGTTAGTTAGGGGGAGGGAAAGTTAGTTACAATCAGTTGGGTAGTTAGCATAACAGAATTCTGTTAGTAAGGAATCTAGTTTACCATTTCGATTACATGTAGTCAGTACATATAGGAATTGTAAGCTACATTTTACAGGTAAGAAATGAATATACAAACTTCTCTTTAAACTCTCTTCTTCTTCTTTTTCTTCTTCTTATTTTTCTCTTCTTCTTCTTCTTCTTCTTCTTCTTCTTCTTCTTCTTCTTCTTCTTCTACGATATCGACATTCTCTACTTCTTTTCTCGAGTCAATCCTGAAGCAGTGCTATGATCCTTGAATTCTCTTTGAATTCCTGCAATCGTGTAACAAATTTAGTTTCATATGCTTATTGTACTGCATTGTGATTAAATACCCTTTGTCCAATAATACCGTGAGGCATGCTTTGAACGTATATTGATCTTCCTAATGAAATATTAGCAGCCACATAAAAGATCCAATGATATAATTAAATACCAAATTATTTGTGTTTAAGAGGTAAGTGTTTGGCCTAACCTTAGCTTGAGGTAATAGGTATAGAGTCTTATTTGCTATGTGTAATTCATGTCCAATGTATAGGTGAGGTGACGGGTACCTATATGTTGTGGTCAAGAATTCCCGTGAATCGATTTTGATGAGCTGTTTAATGTTCTTTGATATTCTCCGTGTTGTGAATTATTGGGAACCTTGAAAGTGGTACTTTGAGGTAACTTCATGACATAGAAAGTCTTGATTATGTGTTCGGTTGAGGATTTACTGTTGATATTACACTTTTGAGTGAGATTGGTTATAGCTGAGTCCCTTGCCGGGACAGTAGAATTTTATTGATTATTTCTGAACATTTGGAATATCGTATTTTTAAACTTTCGTATCAATTGTTGCTTTTACACTCATCGTGCAAGAAGGAACATTCCGTGCCGATTGATTATATTTATGCACGAAGGAACATTCCGTGCCTATTGATTATATTTATGCACGAAGGAACATTCTGTGCCGATTGATTATATTTATGCACGAAGGAACATTTTGTGCCGATTGATTATATTTATGCATGAAGGAACATTCCGTGCCGTTTAATTATATTTATGCACGAGGGAACATTTCGTGCCGATTGATTATTATTTATGCGCGAGGGGACATGCCGTGCCGATTAATTATGCGCGAGGGGACATTCCGTGCCGATTGATTACCTCAATCCTATCGATCATAATCTCAAGTAGCATTAGCTGTGGTTCGTGGGCAAGCTTCACTCCATGCGCAAAAGCCAACAATTCTGAATATGTAAGATTATATACAGACATAATGTCAATAATTTCATATATTTAAGTATTTCAAATATATTTTAAAGTGAAACAAAGGCTTGGTCCACTTAGGACATTTAATATTTTAGGCCTAAAATAACTTTTTTAATTGGCCTTAGGCTTGAGCCAGCCTCTTCTAGAAATTTCAATGTTTGAATATTATATTTATTATGAATGCCGATTAGAGACGGTGATTGATAGTAGTTTTGATTGATGGTGGTGGTTCAAGGTAGTAGTTAGTGGTGTGATTGATAATGGTGGCGATTATGATTGAGTAGGGTGGTGGTGGGTGGTGATAGTTAATAATGGTGAGTGATAGTGATAGCTGTAATTGAGGAAGGTAGTGTGGTGGTAGTAGTTTATAATGATGGGCAGTGCAGGCTGGTTGTTGATGGTGATGAGGTGGTTAGTTGTGGTAGTTGAGGTGGATGAGTGTTAGTTGTGGTTGAGAATGATGGTGGTGGGAGTGGTGGTGATGGTGGATGGTGGTAGTCGATAATTGTGGCGGCTATTATTGAAGATGATGGTGGTGGTTGAGTATGGTAGTGGTGGATGACATGGTGGTAGTTTATAATGGTAGACAATGGCGGCGTTTAATAATGATAGATGATATCATCTTAATGAAATTAAGTCTCTGTTATAGGTCTTAATCATACAGATCTTTTCAGACCCATTAAGTGGTTGTGAAGTAAAAAAAACAACAAACAAACTTAATGATTAAGATCTGAAAAATTAAAATTCAGACTTTAAAAATAAATGCCCTTAATGTCTCTGATCTGAATGATTAAGATTCAGACTTCCATTAAGTGCAAACAAATGATGCCAAAAAATCTTAAAGTATTCACAGACTACCTATTTTTTGTGTTATTTTGAGAGTACCTCCTTCACCAATGGTCACGGGTTCGAGCTGTGGAATCAACCATTGATACTTGTATTAGGATAGATTACCTACATCATACTCCCTTGGGGTGCGGACCTTTACCGGACTAAATGCTTTGTGCACCGAATTATTTTTTTTATTTAAACTGATCAGATTGGGAAAATAAAAAACTAATGTTACTTGAGAAGTGGTACATGAATTCTTGATATCCCAAGTTACCAGTGATTGCTGAGTGATTCGAAAAATCTTGGTTAGCTTTCACTGTTGTAGGAGAAAATGGAGTTTTTGCTCGTGATTCTGAGGTAAGATCACATTACGTCTGAGATACTTAGATGGTCTACATTTCGTAAGCCTATTCATTGTCTATGCTATGTAAGCTTGAAAATAGTATTTTGTGTCTAAAGGTGTGTGTAACATATCAAAAATAGCTTTTGATTGTTATGATCATAATATATATACACATACCATATCAATATAAGAGAGTTTTCTTAAGGGAAAAATGGGAAATTAAAATATGAGGTGTAAAATATTTTTCTTAAAGGTTAGCTTATTATTTAAAATATCATATTATAACTCTAAAATCTGAATGAGTATTAAACTAATATAATTCTTATAATTACGAGTACTAGTACTAGTAATAGATAGAGTATACCATTAAAGGATGTGGTACAATAAATATGCCTGTTCTTTTCTTAATTAGAGGTTTCTAATTCGAGCTTTGGTATGAAAATATCCTTAGTAGGAAGCGTTGGAAAAAAAAAAAGAATAGATGGAGTATGGAAGAATTTAGAAGGTTTATACTTTATGTTGGGGTTTTTAAGCATTAATAGCTTAAAATAGGGTGAATGGAAAATGGAGGGAAAAATGAACTGTTTGAGTAATATTTGAGGTTTCCTCCTTGATTGTCCCACATGGGAAGAGGAAAAGGTTTTTGATGGGTATATAAGCAATTGTTCTTCTTCTAGTTCATAAAGAGTTGAGAAGAAGGCAAGCCTCGCGCTGTCGTCATCGTCACTCGCTCGGATTCGGTCAAATGATCGATCGATTGACTATTTTTTTGACCAAATTTATTTGTTAATAGTAAATATTAACAGTAATGTTATTAAATATTTATTTTAATAATAAAATATTAATATTAAAATAAATATTAATACTAAATCCATTTTAGTTATCCAATATTCAGTTTTGTGTTGTTGTAACAGAAAATTAACTATCCTTCAATTTTTTCTCTTTATTGTTGAGTAAATAGCCAATTATGTCATGGCATTTATTCTATGGCTGTTTTGAAAAAATAGTCATTCTGATGAGTTGCACCTCTTCAGATTTAAACCCAACTTTGGCGATAAATACAAGTCCATTCTCTCAGATTTTACATACTAATTTCTGAGTTCTCCTCCTTTTTTCTGCATATTCTTAACTTCAAAGAAAGAAAAGTAAGTGTGATTTGATACCGTTACCGAACTTTGTGTTCGCTTAAACACTGTGGTTTGAAGTACCACTACACCAGTGTGTAATTCGTTCTATTCTAGGATGAAATAATCCATAACCTTGGGTACTAGGAGGGGATTAAATTCCTTAAGGAAACACTGTGAATTCAGTGGGCTCGAATTGGTTTTGTTATTTCATTTACATTTCTGTTTATGTTATTTTATTTTCTCCAGAATTGTTTTACAAATACAGATTACTAACAAGCTTAAGGAATTTAATATTTTTCTGTATTTGTGTTATATTCACTATTTCTGGAGAATAAAACCTTTGTGGTTTTGTACTCTATTGGAGATTAAAATCTACATGATTTTAACGTTTGTGTCATTCTTTTACAGAAAATGACGAATAACAACGGAAACCAAAGAACTGTGGTTAGCGTTTGAAAAGAAATAGAAAACTGAAGATACCGGGTTGAAGAAGTTCGTTGCTGCAAAGTTTTTGGACTACAAAATGGTAGATAGCAATTCTGTTATTAACCAAGTCCAGGAATTGCAAGTGATTATTCACGATCTCCTTGCTGAAGGTAAAAGTAGAATTAATACTAATATTGGTAGTATTAATTTTATTATGTTTACTAATAGAATTTTCGTTGAAGGTGTTGTCATCAATAGAACATTCCAAGTAGCAGCAATGATTGAGAAGTTGCCTCCGTTGTGGAAGGACTTCAAAAATTATTTGAAACACAAACGCAAGGAGATGTCCCTTGAAGATCTCATTGTTCGGTTGAGAATCGAAGAGGACAATAAAGCTGCTGGCCGTGGAAATTCAACAATAATGGGAGCAAATATTGTTGAACATAACAAAAAGAGGAAGAAGGTTTCTGGTCCAAAATACAACCCAAGCAAGAAGCGGTTCAGTGAAAACTGCTACAACTGTGGGAAAACCGGACACAAATCTACGGAGTGTCATGCTCTGAAGAAAGACAAGAAGAAGGGTCAAGCAAACATGGTTGAAAAGCATGCTGATGTTGATGACTTGTGTGCCATGCTTTCCGAATGCAACTTGGTGGGCAATCCTAAAGAGTGGTGGATTGATTCTGGAGCCACTCACCATGTTTGTGTTGTTAGAGAAGCTTTAGCTACTTATGCTCCTGTTGGACCCGATGAGACGATTTCTATGGGAAATGCTTCAAAGGCCAAGATTGAAGGATGTGGGAAGATATTTCTCAAAATGACTTCTGGCAAAGTGGTGACTTTGAACAACGTCCTTCATGTTCCCGAGATTAGGAAGAATTATGTCACGACCCAAAATCCCACCTTCAGGCCGTGATGGCGTCTAACGTTGAACCCGCAAGACAAGCCAACGTTACTGGATATTCTGATTTATTCCTTTATTATTTAGCATTTAAAAAGTGAAATACAAGAACAATAGAAATAATAATGCGGAAGATAAGAAATTCAACAACTTAAATAATACATCTCACGAAAACTTCCTTAAGCATACCCCCAGAACTGGTGTCACAATTTCATGGACAGTCTAAGATTTACTAAAAACATGTGTCTGAAATAAACAAGTGTAGCTGTCTAGAATTACAAGATAAGACAGAAGGAAAGAAATAGATGGTGACGCCAAGGCCTGCGGACGCCTGCAGGACTACCTCAGTGTCGCTTGTGGATTGAAGGATACTCCCTCGATCACTGTCCACCAGGTCTGGTACCGTAATCTTCACAACATAAAGAAGTGCAGGTGTAACATCAGTACAACCGACCCCATGTACTGAGTAAGTGCCGAGCCTAACCTCGGCGAAGTAGTGACGAGACTAGGACACGACAAATAATAAACACCCGTGCAATTCAATAATATATAATAGAAATACGGCAGGAAGTAAACATTTAAGTACAAATATGGGGAAATATGCTAGGGTACAAAAGGGGAAAACACTTATTGAGTAACAGAACATGACAACCGTCTAGTATCAAAATAGCAACAGAGAACAACAAGTGCACGACATCACCCTTCGTGCTTTACTCTCGTTCTCACCAAAATAAGTGCACGGCATCACCCTTCATGCTTTACTCTCATTCTCACCAAAACAAGTGCACTACATCACCCTTCGTGCTTTACACTCTTCCTCACCCAAACAATAACCAGAACACAATTTGGCAAGGAAGAACCACAATACAGACCATAATTTTACAACATCCCGGCAAGGGAACAATAGCAGAAATATCACCGTCCCCGTAAGGGACACAGCTATAACCAATCGCACTGAACGTACAACATAACCAAATAATCCTCAACCGAACAACTAATCAACAGTGTTCACAACCAAGTATTTCCAACAATTGAATAATCTCCAAAATGAAATCTACTTCATAACACAATGGATAGCGGAGAAAAACACATATACTATAAGTTATGACTCACGGGCATGCTTGACAACAAGGTATAGGTACTCGTCACCTCACCTATACATTAAACATGATAATAACACGTAGCACATATGACTCAACACCTATTCCCTCAAGCTAAGATTAGGAAAACACTTACCTCGGCTCCAAGAATGCAAATCAAGCCTCTAGCACCGGTTTTCCTCTCGAATCCGACTTCGAAACAATCGTATCTAGACATAATCAACTCAATAGCATCAATAATTACTCAACAATTCAATTTCAATGCCTAAATATAGATTTCCCAACATTCTTCCAAAAATTTCAAAATTCGACCCGCTTGGTCTAAACACGAGGTTCGGACCAAAACCCGATCACCCATTCACCCACGAGCCCGAATATACAGTTTATTTTGAAATCCGACCCCAAAACGAGGTCAAATTCCCAAAAATTCGAAAAGCCCTAACTCTACCCAAAACCCCAATTTTCTACCTTTAATTCCATGATTTTAGGCCTAGAATCTAATAAATGTTGATGAAAATGGAATAAAATGAAGTTAAGATCACTTACCTATGAAGCTATGGTGAAGTTTCCCTTCAAATATCGCCCAAGAAGGTGTGGAGACGAAGAAGTTGTGAAAAAATGGGTTTATCGCGTAATGGGTTATGTTTTTGGTTTTTAAAAATAGCTGGGCAATTTAAAGCAGTGCGATCGCAGCAGGAGGACTGCGTTCGCATAGGTCAACCTAGACTACCCCCTGCGATCGCATACACACTAGTGCGTTCGCACAGTGTGTTTTGCTGCCCAGCCCCTGCTAACATTATGCGTTCGCACCTGGTTGGGTGCGTTCGCACAACACTACCCAACCCCCTCCCAAGATTACCATGTGCGTTCGCATGTGGTCTCGCGCGTTCGCACAGAACAAATTTGACCCTGACCCCCCTGACCTCTATAACCTTGTGCGTTCTCACTTCTTTGAGTGCGTTTGCATAGGGTAAATCCCTGGACACCAGATGACAGCAATTAAACCAGATTTTCTAAGGCTTTATGCACTCCGACGCCTACCCGAAACTCACCCGAGCCCTCGGGGCAAAAAACCAAATACACACACGACCTCATAAACATCCTACAGACTTATTCAAGTAATCAAAACACCAAAATAACATCATAAACATCGAATTAAGACTCAAAATCAATGAAATTCCTTTAAACTTCAAAAACATCTAATTTTTCCATTTTTAGTCCGAATCACCTCAAACAGAGTCCGTTTCTTACCAAGTTTCACAGATAACACATATAAGACATATTGAACCTGTTCCAGGCTCCGAAACCATAATACGGGCTTGGTTTCATAGGTTTGACGTCGAATCTCATTTTCAAAAACCTTTATATTTTTCAGAAACAAATTTTCTTCAAAAATTCTTTTCTCGGATTTGGCACCTCGAAATTCGATTCCGAGCTTAAACCCAAGTCCCATATTTTCCTACGGACCCTTCGGGACCGTCAAATCACAGGTCCGGGTCCGTTTACCAAAAATGTTGACTAAAATCAACTTTATTCAAATTTCAACACAAAAATATCATTTTTATCATTATTTCACATAACGGCTTCTCGGATATACGCCCGGGATGCGCATGCAAATCGAGGTGAGATATAAAGAGGCTTTCATGGCCTCGGAACACAGATTTAGCTAAAATTATATGGAATGACCTTTTGGGTCATCACAATCTCCACCTCTAAAACAACCATCCTTCCTCGAACGAACATATAAAGGTACCTGATTCGGGGAAAAGATGGGGATATCGGTTCCGCATATCGGACTCGGACTCCCAGGTAGATGCCTCAATAGGCTGACCTCTCCACTAAACACGAATCGAAGGGTAACTCTTCGATCTCAACGAATGAACCTACCGAGCTAATATGGCTACCGGCTCCTCCTCATAAGTCAAATCCTTGTCCAATTGGACCCCGCTGAAATCAAGTACATGAGAGGGATCAGAAATATACCTCCAAAGCATGGATACATGAAACATCGGGTGTACTGTTGATAGACTAGGTGTAAAAGCAAGTTTGTAGGCCACCTCTCCCACCTTGTCCAGAATCTCAAATGGACCAATGAACCTAGTGCTCAACTTTCCCTTCTTTCCGAACCTCATCACGCCCTTCATGGGCGACACCCAAAGAAATACCCGGTCTCCAATCATAAATGCGAAATCACGAACTCTGTGGTCCGCATAACTCTTCTTCCTGGACTGAGATGTACGAAGTCTATCCTGAATAATATTCACTTTATCCAAGGCATCCTGGACTAACTCTGAACCCAAAAATCTAGCCTCTCCCGGCTCAAACCACCCAATTAGCGACCAACACTGCCTACCATACAACGCCTCATACGGAGCCATCTGAATGCTCGACTGATAACTGTTGTTGCAGGCAAAATCAGCTAAAGGCAAGAACTAGTCCCATGAACCTCCAAAATCAATGACACGTGCTCGCAACATATCCTCCAAAATCTGAATAGTACGCTCGGACTGTCCGTCCGTATGAGGATGAAATGTTGGGCTCAATTCAACCCGTGTGCCCAGCTCACGCTGAAACACTCTCCAGAAATGGGAGGTAAACTGAGTATCTCGATCATAAATAATGGACACAGGCACACTATGCAGGCGAACAATCTCCCTGATGTAGATCTTTACCAACTTCTCCGAAGAATACGAAACTGATATAGGAATGAAGTGTGCTGACTTGGTCAGCCTATCGACAATGACCCACACCGCATCAAACATCCTCTGAATCCGTGGGAGCCCAACTAAGAAATACATGGTGATCCTCTCCCACTTCCACTTGGGAAGCTCAATCTGCTGTATCAAACCACCGGGTCTCTGGTGCTCGTACTTAACCTGCTGACAGTTCAAGTACCGAGCTACATATGCTACAATATCCTTCTTCATCCTCCGCCACCAATAATGCTGCCGCAAATCCTGGTACATCTTTGCGACGCCCGGATGAATAGAATACCGGGAACTATGGGCCTCCTGCAATATCAACTCACGAATACCATCAACATCGGGTACACAAATACGACCCTGCATCCTCAAAACTCCCTCAGCATCAACTGTGACCTGCTTGGAACCTCCGTGCCAGACCGTATCTTTAAGAACACATAAATGACGATATCATACTGCCTGGCCCGGAAATGATCATACAATAAAGAACGGGCCTATATGTCTTCATATTTTGCCCCTTATTTGAGTATGCCCCGTGATTCTTTGAGTACTATTGTGCATGTGTCTACACCGGTGGGTGATTCTATAGTAGTAGATCGAGTCTACCGTGCTTGCTTAGTAGTCATGGGTGGTCTGGAGACTCAGGTTGACCTTTTGCTTCTAGATATGGTTGACTTCGATGTTATATTAGGGATGGATTGGTTATCCCCCTATTATGATATTCTGGACTGTTATGCCAAGATAGTGACCTTGTCTTTGCCTGGGATGCCTCGTTTGGAGTGGAAGGGAATTCCTAGTCATTCTTCTAGTAGAGTTATTTCTTATATGAAGGCTCGACGCATGGTCAGGAAGGGTTGTTTGGCCTATCTGGCCTATGTTCGTGATTCTAGCGCCGAGGTTCCTTCCCTAGAGTCGGTGCCGGTGGGTCGTGAGTTTCCAGAGGTTTTTCCTGCTGACCTGCCGAGTATGCCACCCGACAGGGATATTGATTTTTTTATTGAGTTAGATCAGGGCACCCATCCTATTTCTATTCTGCCTTATCGTATGGCCCTGTCAGAGTTGAAGGAGTTGAAAGATCAGTTGCAGTATTTGTTGGATAAAGGCTTCATTAGGCCTAGTGTCTCTCCTTGGGGTCCTCCAGGATTGTTTGTCAAGAAGAAAGATGGCTCGATGAGGATGTGTATTGACTACCGGCAGTTGACTAAGGTTACTATTAAGAACAAGTATCCTCTGCCGAGGATTGATGATTTATTTGACCAACTTCAGGGTGCTTCAGTGTTTTCCAAGATTGATTTGAGATCTGGTTACCATCAGCTGAGGATTACGGCGTCCAATATCCCTAAGACAACTTTTCGCACTCGTTATGGGAATTATGAGTTCTTGGTGATGTCATTTGGGCTGACGAATGCCCCTGCTGCTTTTATGGAGTTGATGCATCGAGTGTTCAGGCCTTATTTAGACTCATTCATGGTTGTTTTCATTAATGATATATTGGTATACTCTCGCAGCCGAGAGGAGCATGCGCAACACCTTAGAGTTGTCCTCCAGACTCTGAGGGATAGTTAGTTGTATGCCAAATTTTCCAAGTGTGAGTTCTGGTTGAGTTCAGTTGCCTTTCTAGGCCACATGGTATCGTCAGAGGGTGTTCAGGTGGATCCCAAGAAGATTTCAGCAGTCAGAAATTGGCCTAGACCCACCTCAGCTACAGAGATCCAGAGTTTCTTGGGCTTAGCAGGTTATTATCGTTGGTTTGTGGAGGGATTTTCATCCATTGCAGCCCCGACGAACAGGTTGACTCAGAAGAGTTCTCAGTTCAGGTGGTATGAGGAGTGCGAGGCGAGCTTTCAGAAGCTGAAGACAGCCTTGACCACGGCACCGGTGCTGGTTTTGCCCACAGGTTCAGGATCGGATACCGTGTATTGTGATACTTCACGGGTTGGGCTTGGTGCAGTGTTGATGCAGGATGGCAAGGTTATAGCCTACGCATCTTATCATTTGAAGGTCCATGAGAAGATCTATCCAGTTCATGACTTGGAGTTAGCATCTATTGTGCATGGATTGAAGATTTGGAGGAATTACTTGTATGGTGTGCCATGTGAGGTGTTCACGGATCATAAGAGCTTACAGTATTTGTTTAAAAAGAAGGAGTTGAACATGAGGCAGAGGAGATGATTAGAGTTGCTCAAGGATTATTATATTACCATTCTTTATCATCCGGGGAAGGCCAATGTGGTGGCCGATGCTTTGAGCAGGAAGTCAGCCAGTATGGGTAGTCTTACCTATTTATCAGTCGGAGAGCGACCTCTTGTTTTGGATGTTCAGGCTTTAGCCAATTGATTTGTGAGATTGGAGGTTTCTGAGACTGGTAGTGTTTTGGCCCATACCGTGGCCTGTTCTTCATTGTATGACCGTATTTGGGCCAGGCATTATGATGATCGCCACTTATGTGTTCTTAGAGATAGAGTCAGGCACGGAGATGCCAAACAGGTTATGGTTGATGCTGAGGTAATATTGAGGATGCAGGGTCGTATTTGTGTACCCGATGTCGATGGCATTCGTGAGTTGATACTACAAGAGGCCCACAGTTCCTGATATTCCATTCATCCGGGCACCGCAAAGATGTACCAGGACTTACGGCAACATTATTGGTGGCGTAGAATGAAGAAGGATATTGTAGCTTATGTAACTCGGTGCTTGAATTGTCAGTAGGTTAAGTACGAGCACCAGAGACCTGGTGGTTTGATGCAGCAGATTCAGCTTCCCGAGTGGAAGTGGGAGCGTATAACCATGGACATTGTAGTTGGACTCCCACAGACTTAGAGGATGTTTGATGCAGTATGGGTCGTTGTGGATAGGCTGACCAAGTCAGCGCACTTCATCCCAGTATCAGTCTCATGTTCAACAGAGAAGTTGGCAAGGATCTATATGAGAGAGATTTCTAGACTGCATGGTGTGCCTATATCCATTATATCAGACCGAGGTAATCAGTTTACCTCCCATTTCTGGAGAGTATTTCAGCGAGAGTTGGGCACCCAGATTGATTTGAGCATCGCATTTCATCCTCAGACGGACGGGCAGTCCGAGCGTACTATTCAGATTTTGGAGGATATATTGCGAGCTTGTTTTATTGACTTTGGTGGTTCATGGTACCAGTTCTTGCCCTTAGCTGAGTTTGCCTACAACAACAGCTATCAGTCGAGCATTCAGATGGCTCCGTATGAGGCATTGTATGGTAGACGGTGTAGGTCTCCAGTCGGATGGTTTGAGCCGGGAGAGGCTAGATTGTTGGGTTCTGAGTTAATCCAGGATGCCTTGGACAAGGTGAAGATCATTCAGGATAGACTTCGTACAGATCAGTCAAGGCAGAAGAGTTATGCGGATCGTAGGGTTCGAGATTTGGCATTTATTATAGGCGACCGGGTATTTTTTCGGGTGTCGCCCATGAAGGGCGTGACGAGATCGGAAAGAAGGGCAAGTTGAGCCCTAGGTACATTGGTCCATTTGAGATTCTGGACAAGGTAGGGGAGGTGGCCTACAGACTTGCCTTGCCACCTAGTTTGTCAGCCGTGCATCCAGTATTTCACGTGTCTATGCTCCGGAGGTATGTTGCGGACCCATCTCATGTACTTGACTTCAGTGGTGTCCAGTTGGACAAGGATCTGTCTTATGAGGAGGAGGTGGTAGCCATATTAGATCGACATGTGCGATAGTTGAGATCGAAGAGTTATCCTTCGGTTCTTGTTCAGTGGAGAGGTCAGCCTGTTGAGGCAGTTACACTTGGGAGTCCGAGCCCGATATGCGGAGCTGTTATCCCCACATTTTCTCCGATTCAGGTACTTTTCTATGTCCGTTCGAGGACGAATGGTTGTTTTAGAGGTGGAGATTGTGATGACCCAAAAGGTCATCTTGTGTAATTTAGTAGAAACTATGTTCCGAGGCCCCGAAAGCCTCCGTTTATCTCATCTCGATGTGCGTGCATAGCCCGAACGCGTAGCTGGGAAGTTTTTATGTGGAAATGTGTTGAACTGTTGAATTTATGATAATTAATGGAATAAAGTTGCCTTTGGTCAACATTTTTGGTAAACAGGACCGGACCCGTGATTTGACGGTCCCGAAGGGTCTGTTTGAAAATATGGGACCTGGGCGTATTCCCGGAATCGAATTCCGAGGTCCCAAGTCGGAGAAATGAATTTTTAAAGAAAATTGTATTCTGGAAATAAGAAAGACTTTTGAAAATGAACTTTGATGTGAAATCTGGGTTACCGGGCCCGTATTATGGTTCCGGAGCCCGGAACAGGTTGAATATATGTTATGTGAGTTATCTGTAAAATTTGGTGTAAAACGGACTTGAAATGACGAGTTTCAGATCAAAATTGGAGAATTTAGAAGTTTATGAAGTTTGAGAAAATTCTATGGATTTTTGAGTTTAATTAATTATTTTTTATGTTATTTTAGTGGTTTAATTACTCGAATAAGTTTGTAGGATGCTTTTGAGGTCGTGTGTATATTTGATTTTGAGCCCCGAGGGCTCGGGTGAGTTTCGGGTAGATAACGCGGTGTAAAAGTTAGAAAAATCTGGTGTTTTAATGCTGGTTTCTGGTGTTGGGAAATTACACTGTGCGAACGCATTAGGAGTCCTACAACCGCACACGTATAGAAGAGCCAGGGTGGGGGCCTGGTAGTTTGTTCAGTGCGAACGCACACGTTAGGCTACGATCGCAGAGGGTCTTGGAGTAGGTACTGCGCGGACGCAGGGGGGTGTGTGCGACCGCACTGGGTTAGCATAGGCCTGGGGGGATGGGTAGCATAAGGCTTGTGCGATCGCGCTTAGGCTTCTGCGATCGCAGAGCTTAAGGTTCCATACACTGTGCGATCGCATCCCTTCTTCCGCGATCACACATGCATATTTCGCCCAGTTATTTTAAAACCCCAAAAACAGAATACCATACGGGAATTTCATAATTTTTACCTTCTTCTTCTTCTCCAAACCCCATAGCCGAGTTCCAAACCATCCTTACTCCATAACCACTTGGGTAAGTGATTCTAACTCCAATTTTCTCCATTTTCCTTCACTAATCACGAGAATCTAGGCCTAAAATCATGAAAACAAAGTAGAAATTAGGGGTTTTGGGTAGAGTTAAGGTTTATGGGATTTTGGATAATTCAACCTCATTTTGGGGTCGGATTTCAAAACAAATCATATATTTGAACTCGTGAGGGTATGGGTGATTGGGTTTCGGTCCGAGCCTCGTGTTTGGACCAAGCGGGCCCGGGGTCGAATTTTTGTATTTTTGGAAGAAT
>ML361711.1:96296-133374 GCA_005239505.1 Nicotiana paniculata | reverse complement strand
ATCGACTTTGGGTGTAATACCCCAAATTTATATTTGCAACGCCCGTTTAGTCTTTCTATAAGAAATAGTTGAGCGTGATCACCCACTTTGGCCTCCTCCAAGGTTTTCCTCCTTATATGATATATGGCATATGTATTCTAAAAAATAAGGGAATCCTCTTGTTCTTGGAGTTCGGATTGAAGCTTATTGACCTCGGCTTGGAGCTCTTCCCTTTCAGATTTCATGGAACTGAGGCGAGAGTCGAGCTCAACATTTGTAGTTGAGTGAATCCAGTTCTGATACATTCCCCTCTTAAGCCTCTCTTATGTTCGGGCCCTCTACTCCTCGACGACATTGGCCTCCTTGGTTTTGGAGCTTAAGTTTTCCTTAAGATTATTTATTTTCTCCTCGAAGGCAGTCTCATGCTCGGTAACAAAAAGCACAACGTCATGGAGCTCGGTCCACTTAGCGTTGGCCTCTTGAAGCTTTTCGTGCAACTGAGAAGCTTCTTGACTGTGGTTCATTTTATCTTGCTCGTCTGCTGCAATCGAGCCTCGAGCTCGCCCATCTTAGTAGCTTTTGCCTCCAGTACCCGGAGGCCCTCAACAAGTTGGTTCCTCTCGGCCAAAAGTTGATCCCGCTCGGAAGTGAATCCTTGATTTTCAAGAATCAACATTTGTAGGCCTTCAGAAGCAAGAAATTTGGCCTGCAAAAAAGAATATCAAAGGTAGGATTTCTATTGTAGCAAGTGAATATAAAATAAAATATGAGGAAACCAGTATGATAATTGCACCGCACTGTGCATGGCATCGTTTATCAGGCACTCTCCAAAAAGGGAGAACATTTTCTTCCAATATTTCTCGAAAGCCAATGACTTCAGATAAATTCGCAAGATCCACCATCTTGGAAAAAAGATGGAACTCTTTTGAAACTAAGAGAGTGGCACTTCTCCTCCCTCGAGGATCTTGGGAAAGGGTTGAATAATCATGCCCTAAATTGTTGTGCACAGGAGACCGTGGAGGGTAAGAATCCCTTTCTCAATCGTCTGTTGCCGGTTGAGGAGATGTGGTCGTTGCTGGTGGTGAAGGAGTAGCTTGTGTCGGTAGGCGTGAACCCATCGGGGTGGAAGATGAAGAAGCACCGGTGGCAAAAGAAGGGTTGATTATCATTTTCTAAGTGGTAGAAGGCAGAAGAAGCCCGGGGTCTAAACTCCTTGGACCGGAGACATCAATGGAGAATGAGAAGCGAGAATAAACATTATCTACCAGTTCCATATCCTCCCAAATTTCTTGGGTTTCTTCTTTGGTCGGGTTTTGAAGCTCTCCCGACTGAGCATCCGATTGAGCTGATGAAGTTATTTTTCTCCTTTGAGGGAAGCCTCATCATCACTGGCTTCCACATCATCAACGAAGAAAAATGTGGCCGGCTCGGATGGTGTTTTATTTGCTTCTTCTCTTAGGTTTCTTGGGATGGGGAATCTGAGAAGGGGAACCCTCACCTGAAGTAGATCCACGAGCTCCGCTTTGAACAAGGTCACTTTGCAGCACCCTTCTGTCCTCTTCGGGATCAACTAAGGTGTCGACCTCGGGGCATAAAATAGAGCCCTTCGGAAGTCCTGTATCTAGAAAAAAATGGAGTAAGATATTTTTTCATGAAGTTTCCTATGTTCGTACAAATATAAAAGAAAGAAGAACTCGGTTTACCATGATTTTTGGCCTTCCACCCGTATTTGGGGCCATTTCCTTCCACCGGTGGAATTCTAGTGTCGTGATTTCTAGAATTTTCTGAATCCACTGATCCAGGACTTGAACCCGTGGTAGTTCCCATCGAGTAGCTGGAACAAAGAAACAAGAAGATCATCAACAACGGAAAACATTTTTTTTCCGAAGGAAGGAAATGAATAATTGAAAATATACGAAAAAAATTCCACGACTCTGGAAAAGATGGAGTTGTGGCCTTGATGATGTCCCTAGTAGAAATCATGATGAATCATTCCATCCACCCACGATCATTTTCATCATCCACGCTGGTGAGAAGAGCGTGGTGGCCGCATTTTCTGAAGTTTATTACTCTCTCACGAAAAACTTTGGGAGAGTAAAGATTCATCATCTGTGCAAGGGTTAGGGTTTCCCCGGTCTTCGTGCATAGTTGGCGAAGGCGAGTCACCATTCACCATATAGATGGGCCTACTTGTGCTAAGAAGATCTGGTACCGGTGGAAAGACTCCAAAATTATGGGGTTGAGCCCTTCATTCGACCCCAAGGAGAATGGGCCCAAGGTAAATGGATACGTATAGGCATACGTAAAACCCTCCTTGGTGAAGGTAACCCGATCTTTCATATCCGAGGTGAGGGTTTCAAAATTGGGGCAGTTGTAGTCCTCCATCACAGTTGGGACACTAGAAGGGTGAATAGAGGAGGGATACCTACTAACAGGCCAAGTCCGTGAAGATGCAGAAGTGGCCTTCTCTTGAAAGTCTTTAGCGGTGCTGAGATGTCGTGGTATGATGATGCTTACAGTGGCAGGTTCATAATTGACATCGACTTCCTTGTCCTTATTTTTTTGGGCCTCCACCAAAGAGAAGACTAGTGTTTCCAAAGAGAGTAGTGAAAGAAGCCATGGTAACAAAAGGTCAGTGAAACTTTTGCTGAGAAAGTTGAAGAAGCTACGAAAATTTCCAAGTGAGTGCAGGGAAGAAGAAAGACTTAAAAAATTTGGGAAGTAAAGAAGTAAAAATAATGAATAGAAGTGAAGTTATAGACATAAACAATCGTGGTCATGATTACCTCAAAAACCAACAAAAATATTTTCTGAATCGTGGGGCAACACGTGTTCGGGGTATTAAATGCGAGAAGACGTGAGTCCTTTCAAGTGTCAGAGACTATTCAGGTTCTTTCCTGCTAAGGAAGGATTCCTCACCAACTTTTCGATAACACTAAGATATGTTACCAAAAAGTAGGGGGACTATCTGTATGGGGTAAAGTTAGTTTATAGAAAATGATCGAATGTTAACATGACATGTGGAACCGAAGATAGGCAAATAGCAAGTCAAGTAACAACCAATACTGTATACAAAAAATGCAATCGACATTGGGTAAACCCCGAAAGGAGCTTAGTCAACAGGAGAAGATCAAGGGTCTGACATTGGATAACATTCAATGAGAGAATATTCTCTAACACTAAATGAGTGACCGTTGCAGAGAATATTTGCATTCGCTGGTTGTTACACGTTCATCAATGACTCTTTTAATATCATTTAAGAGGAGTTTGATTCTAGGATCTTGTTTCCCTAGGTAAAGCTATAAATAGCTGGCTCAGCAACCAATGTAAGGATACGAAATACTTTCTGGATACTAAAGCTTTATCTCGTTACTTTTTCTCTCAATTTAATAACTTTGCTTACATTTTATCGTTACTCTCATTTCTGCTCTTAGAGACATAGTGTTCGGAGCCAGGCTTGTCATCTTCTTCAATTTCAATTGCTACTCTTAATATTTATCTTATCTCTTTATCATTGTATGGATCAAATCAATTCACTTGTCTATTAACCACGTAACAAATTCAACTGTACCATTTTACGGGTAAATAACTTACACAAAGAATACATGCACCATGGATGACAACTATGGTAGTACTTCAACAGTCTAGTTGGAACTATTGAAAGGTATTTCAGATTGTCTTGATGCTAAATGATTTGAATCTTTGTTTCCTGCTTTGACACAGTTGCAAATTTCAGTGCTCCTGAACATCTCCCTGGAGATATCTTTACGAACGTTCTTGTTAATTTTGGGCAAGATTTTACAGCATTATACTGGATTGTATTGGTAAAAGTTGAACTAGACATGTGACTGGCACAAAATTAACATGTGGCACACATACTAGGGCTTTCTGGGCACGAAGAACTATACAAGAAATTCATCCCAGATTTGTCCCACCTATACTTGATTATACCATACAAGAATATGTCATACTGATAATCACCAACATCCAGGTTGGCAAGTCCTTCAAACCAACAAGCTCCGAGATATTTGGGATTCTACATTAAGTCCTCAGTAGTTATAATTTCACCAGGCGTAATGTAACAAATATGCCAATAGTTCCCGTAATGGCTGGGCGTCGTATTAGGAAACAGTTACAACTAAATTATCCAAATATTCTCATTCCCAAACATTGTAACCCATTCTGGTTCTAAGTCATTGCAACGATCCAACCGATGATTTTGAGTTCTAGGGCCTCATTCCCCTATTTGAGACTTCGTGTAGGTTCATTTAATATTTTATGGCTTGCAGGTATGGGTGGTTCGGGTTCCTAGAAATCAAAATGATTTGGAATACTTTGTTCCTAACTAGAGGCCTTAAGTTAAAATATTTGATCAAGTTAACATTTTGATAAAAAAGCTCGGATTTGTGGTTGGAAGATTATGATAAGTTCGTATGATGATTTTGAATTTGTACATAAGTTCGATTTAGCAGTCTGAGGGCCATGGGTGTGATTTAGAAGTATATTTTGTAAGTTGGAACTTGAAGAACTTAAGAGACTTCATAGCTTGGTTGGGACCTTGATTCTTTGTTGTGATGTTTCCATATGTCTTTTGATCCCTTTGACGAGTTCGTGTAGGATATATGGACTAGTCGGAATGGTTTGGAGGGGTTATGGATGTTTGAGTGAGTTTTGAGGTGTTCGGGAGAGATTTGAGAATGTAAAAAAATTGCAGCAGATAGGTGGATGAGGCAGGAGGGGACACGACCAGGATGCGTCGCATTCGGTAGGGCGCCAATCCCTTGGAGCACTTTGGCTGAAATTTCAGCTTTCTCTTATAAAGCCTCATTTTGTACATGGTCTTTATTTTATTATTTTGGAAACTACAAATAACAAATTTTAGAGATTATAGAAAGAAATTTCATCTATATCATTGGGATAAGAAACCCTAACCCAGATCTATGATTATTACTTCGATCTAAAAGAGAGAAAAATAGGGGTTTTGACTTGAAAACTAAGAAAGTATATTTTTTTATTTTGAACATCAATTTGGATTAGGATTTAGAAACTAATAATATATTTGGACTCATGAAGTTAAATTAGGCTTTTGTCTATGGTTGACTTTTTGTTGACTTTTGAGATTTTGCTGAAGGTCGAAGCTTTATCATTTGAAATTAATTTCTATAGCTTTATTTGATCTTGTTGAATATTCTTTGGCTATATTTTGAACATTTGGAGGCCGAAGATAGAGGAAAAGGTATTTTAGAAGGTTGAAGCGTACTTTGGAGAATGCAAGTATCCTAGCTAACATACTTGAGAGAATTTTCTTCAAATTAATTTATGTGTTATATGCAGCGTGTTTGGAGGTAAAGTTATACAAGGTGAAGAGCATATATGAGAATACCGAGGTTATACAATGTGGGGCTAGATTTTGGGCTACTTTATGATGTATTTTAATATATGTTCTACTTGTGATGTGCCTTATTTGTTGTATGACTATTTGAGCATCCTTATTTATGCTAGAGATCATGTCTAGGCTTTTAATTCCTTATTTGGGAATGGTATGCTATTTTTTAAGTTAGATTACATGTTATATATGTATTCATACTTTATACATATGCAAACTTCTTTACATGTTTATCTCTCCGTCCATATGCATCACACATACTTATCTGTTATTCATATGCTTACATCCCTGCATATAGTTCTCTTATATGGATTGTGGTTAGCTGAATATTTCATACATTTGTTATGATTATGGAAAAATGGGATATATCATGCGATTATTATTATTATGGCACGATGGGGCGTTTTCTGTGTTGTTATGATTATTGAGCAATGGTTTATTCTGTATAGATTGACTATTGGTTTTTGAGATATTGATATTTTATATGGCGCATGGATATGGATACATTCCTTCTGATTCACGTAATTATCCATGTTACGTTGGGTAATGTATACGTTGTATTGTAAGACACCGGGGAGGTGAAAGATGTAAAATTTTAATTTTTATCATACATGGACATTCTAGACTCATGTAAAAGCATTCATACAAATGCAAGTTGTTGCATATCTTATCTAAATGAAAATTTTGGTGCCTTGGTTTATGTTTTTGATTATTTTATCTGAAATGCATGCTTATCATCTCCTGCTTTAACTATGTTTATCTCATACTATTCCTGGATACTTATCTATCATTGTATATGCTTATGAACTGCGTATGTCATGGAAAGTGGGTATCTTTTATCAAAACCTCACTGTTGGGTTTAAATGATACTATTGAATATACGTTGTCTTTTGTACTCATACTACACTTCAACACTTTTTGTGTAGATCCTGGCATTGGCCCTAGTGGTGTTATGAGAAGCTTATGAGTGTGACTTAGAGACTTCCTGATGAGCTACTTTACCGGGATTCGCAGCTTATGGAGTTCCCCTCTATATTATCTATTGTTTCTTATTCTGGACAATATCTTTTATATTTTGAGATTATGTTGTGTTCTATTTAGCGGCTCATGATTGTACTACCTGTTCTTGGGAATTGATGTAGTAGTTTTACACTTTAATGTTGATTTTATATTTGTTACTTTACTTATCTATATTATAATAGTTGGTCATCTTTGATATTATCTCGTTATGGTTATTTTTGTGTGTTGTTTGCCGCGGTTGAATTAGGTGAAATCATGGCCTTGGTGGAACTGGAGTCATAACAGTTGGTATTAGAGCCCTAGGTTTATGGGTTTTATGAGTCATGAGCATGTCTAATAGAGTCTTGAGGATCGAGATGGAGACGACTATACTTATCTTCAAGAGGCTACAAGTATTTAGAAGGTTATCTTTCTTTCATTCCTTACTTGTGTATTTCTTATGGACTAATGTTTGAATATTTTCTCTTATATGCTCTAACAAGTAGTGACAATACAACCATCAAAAGCTATTGAGCAAGATCCACTACCCTAGGACAGAGCCGGGAGAGGTAAGGGCGGGGGTAGAGATGGATCTTAGACCACGCACGTAAGACAACTTCCATGAGAGGTGGAGCACCCACAGATGCTGGTGGTCATGTAAAGCTGCTTTATTTGAGCCACCTGCAGTTCCATAGGTAGATCAAGTCCCACATTAGATTGTTCTTCCTGGGTCCAACATAGGTTCCCAAGGGCTTTATTGTTATTCTAATGCCTTAGGAGACTATGGTTCAAATTCTGAGCTTATTTTAGGTTATGGAACACGCCAGAATGCTTCATGTGGCCCCAACTACTTCTAAGTCTGGAGAGGGAGACCAGAGCCCACCTACGCATACCTCAGCGCAGGTTACTACTGTGCTTTAGACTCTAGGATTCCACCAGTTGGGGTAGTTCAGCCTGTTATTGCAGCACAACTAGAGGTTAGGCTCACTATGACTATAGAGGGTAGAAAATGATGGATCCGTTCCAGAAGTTCCTCTGTATTTTAATGGTGATCCCACAACTGACACTTAGGACTTATTAGACTTTTTCCATGAGATTCTGAGTAATTTGGGCCTTGTGGAGTCCAATTGGTTCTATTTAACTATTTTCTAGTTGAGAAGACCAACGAATAGATAGTGGTAGACTTATGAGCGGGTACCACCAGGGTCACTTCCTCTCACTTGTACTCAATTTTCGACTCTTTTCTTGGAGAAGTTCATTCCACTCAATAGGAGGGATGAGTTGTGTATCCATTTTGAACACTTGTAGCAGGATGGCATGGTAGTTACACAATATGGCATAAGGTTTATAAAGTTATCGCGTTATGTAGCTTTCTNGGGGGGGGGGGGGGGGGGGTTCATTGAGGGTCTTAATCTTGGAAATAAGCTTAGTATGGATAAAGATTCAGAGACAAGGACCAATTTTTGATAGGCAATAGAGATAACATGGAGGATTGAGTGTATCCGAATCAGGGGAGAGAAGTGTTGAAGGTTAAGAGGCCTCATCATTCAGGAGGTTTTAATGGTGCCCTCATTTGGGGTAAAAGGACACTATGTTAGAGGCCATTCTATTGGCCAATTCACTCAGTACTTTAGACTTCTTACTGCGCTCTAGCCAATCATGGCTCTCATGGTGTTCGTTTGAGGTAGGTATCTTACAAAGTACCCCCAACTTATGGTTTATGCAGTGCATCTCCAGTTTAGAGTTCTTTCACTAGTTATACATGTCGACAGAAGCAGACTTAGTCCCAATAGCCTTCCTAATAGAGAAATTACTTAGAGTGTGGAGATTTAAGGCATACTAAGAAGAGTTGCCCCAGATTGTAGAGTGGTACATCTCAGTAGGGTACTTAGGCTTAATTTCCAGCCCTAGTTTCTACACTACCTATCTAGCTAACCAGAGGTGTAGGTCAGTCGGGTAGCGATTTTCCTAGAGGTGGAGGACTGACAAGTGGAGTCAGGCTTGTTGTTATGCATTTATGGAAGACCTATGGTAGAGGCATCTGATGCAATTATCAAATGTATTGTTTTAGTCTGTTATAGAGATGTCTCAGTGCTATTTTATCCATGTTCTACTTATTCTTGTGTATCATCTTATTTTATATCACATGCATATGTATCGTGATTATTTGGATACTCTTATTTTTGTGTCTATGCTTGTTGAAGATTCTATTATTATTGATCAGGTTTATCGATCTTGTGCGATAACTATTGATGGGTACAATATGTTGGTGGATCTTATTTTTGGATATGGTAGATTTTGAGGTGATTCATGGCATGGACTAGTTATCTCTATATCATGCTATCTTAGATTGTCATGCAAGATTTTGTATCTAGCTTTGCATAGATTGCCTAGGTTTGAGTGGAAAGGGTCACTTGGTCACTCTACAAGTAGGGTGATTTCATTCTTGAAGGCTCAACGTATTGTTGAGAAGGGGTGTAGCATATTTTTCTTTCATTCAGGATATTAGTGTTGAGACTCCTCCTATGGATTCGGTATTGGTTGTGAAGGAGCGCCTGAATGTATTCCCTATGGATCTACTAGTATGCCACTGGATAGGGATATTGATTGTGTTGATTTGGTGTGGGACACTTAGACTATATCTATTTCACCATATCATATGGATTCAACAAAGTTGAAGAAGTTGAAGCAACAATTGCAGGATTTGCTTGATAAGGGATTCAATAGACTGAGTGTTTTATCTTAGGGTGTTCCAGTGTTGTTTTTGAAGAACAAAATACTATAAGTATGTCCCTTGATTATCAGCAATTGAATAAGGCTACCTTCAAGAACAAGTATCCATTGCCTTGAATTGATTATTAGTTTTATTAGCTTCAACGCTAAGGTTTTCACTAAGATTGACTTGAAGCATATCCCTAAGACGACTTTTAGGACTCATTATGAGTTCTTGGTGATGTCTTTTGTCTTGACTAATGCACCAACGACATTTATGGACTTGATGAATAATGTGCTCAAGCCTTATTTGTATTCTTTTGTTATAATGTTCATTATATTGATGATATCTTGGTTTACTCACATAGTATAGAGGATCATGAGAAGCGTTTGAAGATTGTGCTTCATATTTAGAGGTAACAAAAGCTCTATGCTAAGTTCTCCAAGTGCAAGTTTTGGTTAGAATCAATTGTATACTTGGGTCACATGGTGTCAAGTGATGGTATTAGGGTTGATTCTAAGAATATAGAAGCAATTTAGAATCGGCCTAGACCTCATACATCTAGGAGATTTAGAGTTTCTTGGGTTGGCATGCTATTATCGTCCTTTTGTTGAGGAATTTTCATCCGTTGCAGCCCCATCGACTAATTTGACTCGAAAAGGTATTCCTTTTAGATGGTCTAATTAGTGTGAGAAGCAAAATCTCAAGACTCCTTTGACTACAACTCTAGCTATTGGTGTTACCCATGGGTTTAAGGTTATACACAGTGTATTATGATACTTCATGTACTAGTATTGGGACTGTATTGATCCAGTTCATGATTTGGAGTTGGCAGGTATAACGCATGCACTTAAGATTTGGAGGCACTACTTCTACGGTGTGTCATGTGAGATCTATACTAATCATGGAAGTCTTCAGCATTTGTTCAAGTAGAAGGATTTAAATTTAAGGCAGCAAAGGTGGTTAGAGTTTTTGAAAGATTATGACATCACGATTTTGTATCATGCGGATAAGGTGAGCGTGGTAGAAGATGTCTTGAGTAGAAAGGCGGAGAGTAAGGTGTAGTTTGACATTCATTCCACCTGAGTAGAGGACTTTGGCTATGGATGTTTAGACCTTAGTCCATAGATTTTTGAGATTGGATATTTTTTAGCGTAGTAAGGTTCTTGCTTGTATTGTTGTGCAACTGTCCTTGTTGGAGCGCATTAAGGCTCACTAGTATGATGATCCCTATTTGCTAGTGCTTAAGGACACAATGTAGGGAGGTGATGCTAAAAAGACTATCATTGGAGAAGATGGTGTTATGCAACTCCAGAGTCAATTGTATATTCCTAATGTTGATGGTTTGAGAGATTTGATACTTGAGGAGGCTCACAGTTCATGTTATTCTATTCATCCAACTGTCACGAAGAAGTATTGTGACTTGGAACAACACTATTGGTTGCAGTGGATGAAGAGGGACATCATTGGGCATGTTTCTCGGTGCTTTAATCTCCAACAAGTCAAGTATGAACATAGAAAGCAGGTGGATTGACTCAAAGGGAATGGAAGTCAAAACGTATCCCCATGGACTTTGTGGTTGGTTTACCACGTACTTTGAGGAAGTTTGATGCTATTTGGGTCATTGTTGATAGGTTGACCATGTTTGTGCATTTCATACGTGTATTGGCTACTTATACTTCGGAGAGGTTGGACTTGGTTTACAATCGCGAGATAGTTCGTTCGTATGGTGTGCCTATTTATATCATTTTATATTGGGGTACTCAGTTCACATCTCACTTTTAGATAGTTGTACATCCAGTGTTTGGTACATAGGTTGCACTTAGCCATCTTTTCACCCGCAAATTGATGGTTAGTCTAAGCTGACTATTCATATTCTTGAGAAGATGTTTAGAGCTTTTGTGATTGACTTTGGAGGTCATTGGGGTCAGTTCTTGCCTTTGGTAGAGTTTGCTTACAATAACAGTTACCGGTGCAATAATCAGATAGATCCTTGTGAAGCTTTGTATGGTAAATTGTGTCATTCTTCTGTTATTGGATACATATTTGGTGGAAGATACTTTCAAAGAGGTGAAGGCTCAGAGTAGGTGAAAGTGTTATGCTGAGAAGAAAGTCCGTAATATGGCATTCATGGAGGGTCAGAAAGTACTAATGAAAATTTCACCTATGAATGGTATGATGAAGTTTGGGAAGAAAGGCAAGCCGAGTCCGAGGTGCATTGGTCCATTTAAGGTGTTGGAGAGAGTTGGTGAGGTGGCTTATAGGTTTTCTTTGCCTTCTACCCTATCGGGGATACATCTGGTATTTCATATTTTTATGATTTGGAAATATCATGAAGACAAGCATATGTTTTGGACTTCAGCATAATGTTTTGGAAGGATAAATCGAGCAAGGAGGCTACTTGGGAGATAGAGTCCAATATGCAAAGTTGATATCTAAACCTTTTTTACAGTCCAATTACATTTCTAAACCCATTCGAGGACGAAAATTTGTTCATGCGATGGAGAATGTACTGACTCAACTGGTTGTTTTGAGTTCTAGGACCCTATTCCCCTATTTGACACTTCTTGTAAGTTCATTTGATATTTTATGGCTTGTGGATATAAATGGTTCTATTCCCGAGAGATTCGATAATGATTTGGAACACTTAGTTCCTAACAAGAAGCCTTAAGTTAAGTGATTTAATCAAAGTAAATATTTTGGGTAAATGAGCTTAGGTTTTTTTTGAAGATTCTCATAGAGTCATATGATGTTTTTCAACTTATATATATGATCGAGTTAGCACCCGAGGGCACATGTGTGATTCGAATGTATCTTGTGGAAGTTGTAACTTGAAGAAGTTAAGAGAGTTCATAGTTCAGTTTGGATCTTGATTATTCGTTGTGATATTGTTGTATGCATTTTTAGACCTTGGACAAGTTTGTGTAGGGTATACGGATTAGTCAAGTTAGTTTGGATGGTCCGCGGGGCTCGGGATGAGCTTCAGAGTGTTTGAGAAAGGTTTGAGAATGTAAAAACTGCAGAAATATTACAGCAAATATGGATGCTTCGCGTCCACGCTTGGTTGGAGAGGAAGGAGGGGACCATCCAGGGATGCGTCTCGTCCAGTAGGACGCCAATCCATGGGAGAAATTTGGCTGAAAGTTTAACTTTCTCTTATAAAGCCCCATTTCATACATAGACTTTATTTTACCATTTTGGGATCTATAGAGCTAGGATTGGGAGATTTTTGAAGGATATCATATACATCATTGGGATAAGAAATCCTAATCTTGATTATGATTATTACTTGGATCTATCATCGATTTTGCCTGTAATTCGAGGAATCTAAAAGAGAGTTTTTGACATGAAAGTTAAAATGTATATTTTAGGATTTTAGACACCTATTTGGACTCAGATTTAGAAACTAATAATATTTGGAAGGTCGAATCCTACTTTAGAGACTTATGTGCTATGTGATACGGTGTTTGGGAGTAACATATATGCGAGGCGACGAGCATAAATACAAATACCGAGCTTATACCATGTTAGGGTAGATTTTAGGTTACTTTATGTCTAGTTTTGATACATGTTCGACTTGCAACATGGTTTCTTTGTTTGTATGACTACTTGAGCATCCTTATGCATGCCAGAAATAATGTCTAGGATTTTGATTTCTTATTTGGGTATGATGGGCTATTTGTATGTTGGAATACATGTTATAACCATAGTCATAGTTTATACACATGCATACATCTTTTCATGTTTATCACTCTATTTATATGCAACACACATGCTTATCTCTTGTTTATATGAATATATCCCTGCATATGGTTCTCTTGTATGGACTGAAGTTGGTACAATAAGACATTCTGTGTGATTGTTATGATTATGGCATGATGTTTTATGTGCTAATTGATAATTAATTTATGAGATATTGATCTTTTATATGGCGCATGATTTGGATTCATCCCTTCGGAATCACGTGATGACCCATGTTACTTTGGGATGTACATGCCTAGTGTTGTGGGACGCCATGGAGGTAGGCGTCAGTTGATATAAAGTTTTAGTCTTTATCATGCATGGACATTTTAAACTCATGTAGAAGCGTTCATAAAAAATTCTAGTTGTTGTTTATCATCTTTATATGTGAATTTGGTGTTCTAATTTGTGCTTTTGATCATTTTATCTAGAAAACATACTTTTTTCATGCTTTAACTATGTTTATGATGGTAAGCTATAATCTCGTGTTTTAGTCGCTTATTGCACTCTAATTCACTGCACTTTACTAGTGTTGAGCTTTAATTGGTAGTGTTTTGCACTTATTGTGTGTTTTACGCCTTGTAAGAGTGAATTCGAGTTATGTAGATGTCGTGGAGTTAGTTCGAGCTACATGGAGCATTGAAGTCTGAGTATAAGCCCAAGGAATTAAGTCGGGATCGCGCTCGTGGGTCGAGAACCACATCTAGATATCAAAAAGCAAGTCTCTAAGAATTTTGCACTGCTGCGGCGTGTGATGTGCTGCAGCTGTGCATTTTTGTTGCCTTTTGAATTGTTGAGCTCTCTGGAAAGCCCCGCATGGTGTGTCTCCCCATGCAACGCGCCTGTGCAATATTTCTTGAGCGATTATCCTATTTCGGCTAGGAAAAGGTGGTTTCGTCTAAGCCCGACCCTACTTGGTATAAATACATGGAAACCATTATTTTCTGGACTTTTGACATACTTTACACCTAAGGAAGCTAAGGAGGAGCGGAAAGTGAAAAAGCACAAGGATTTCATCATTCCTTCCTCACTGAAGACCCAAATTTGGATTGAATTTGTGTTTTCCTATCTTTGAATTATACTTGTGATGAATTATTCCATGTGTATGGAGTATTTCCCTTTAGGTTTGATGGATTTGGTATATTCATGATTGTTTGTGGATTTTAACTCTAGTTTTATGTATTGAAGCATTTTTGGATGATTTAATTGTTGCATCTATATTCACTTGTTCATGTAATCGTGAGAGGCATAACTTGTGATATCATTGCACTATATTGTTTGTTGAGTTCATTAATTATTCTTAGTAATCAAAAGAGGCTAGTTGAATCATTGATTAAACCTAGTTAGATGGATAATCGAGAGAGGTTCTCATAAAGACCAATCCACTATGCAATCACTAGAAAAAAAAAATTGCAACAGCTGAGGAAAGAAAGAGATCTCACCGAGACATCAGAAAAGGTTGGGCAATCCTCAACCAAAAAAACTATGGCCAGAAACGGTAATGATAATGTAGATTTTGTTGCAAGAGAGGAATCCCAACAACGAGAAAAAACTGCAAGGGATGCTGAGGAAGCAGCTATTAGAGATGCACACATTAACTGTGAAGAAGAGAGGGCTCGGAGAATTGCTCAAAATTAACCCTGGGCTGCAGACCAGTTTGGAAATACAGCTCTCGTACCTGGGAGATCACTTAGCGATTATGCTAGGCCGGTCTATAACCAAGGATTATCAAGTGTTAGACCATCTCCAATTGCAACTAACAATTTCGATTTGAAGCAAGGATTGCTTCAAACTATTCAGAACTAATGTGTCATCAGAGGAAAGATGAATGAAGATCCAAATACACATCTAATGGACTTCGAGGAGATTATGAACACCTTTCAATACAGTGGTGTGTCACACGATGTAGTGTACTTAAGGGCATTTCCTTTTTCACTTAAAGATAATGCAAAGCAGTCGCTTTGAAGCTTGCCCACGGGATCTATTAGAACATGGGATGAGATAACCAGAAAATTCCTTAATAAATATTTCTCATCAGCTAAGACAGGCAAGTTTAGAAGAGAAATCCATAACTTTTGCCAGAAAGAGACTTTAATTGTTTTTGAAGCATGGGAGAGGTTTAAGCAGATAGTTCAAAAGTGTCAACATAGCGGAATTGGACTTTGGATGCAACTCCAGGACTTTTGGGATGGATTGACACCGGCCTCACGTAGAATATTGAGCAATGCAGCTGGAGGCCCATTGCTGAAGAAAATTCTAGAGGAGATAGTTATAGTTCTTGATGAGTTATCTGAAGATGCAAATCAGTGGCCCTCGCAGAGTGTTGAAAGAAGAAGATCAACTGGTGTTCACCAAGTTGATGCTAATACATTTGTGCAGGTGCATCTTGATGCTATGGCTAAAGAAACAAGGAAGTTGACCTTAGCCATGATACAAAGTGAGACTCATGCAACTTGTGATATATGTGGAAGAGGACACTCTACTCATGAGTTTCAAGGCTCAACTGAGGAAGTTAATGCCGCGGGAAATTATAATTTTAATGTAATGGGTCAGAAGCACCACGATTTTTCATGGAGTTCACCTGGGGGTACTGCAAATGCATGGCAACAAAACAGCCCCAGATTTTAGGGACAAGGAGCTTCGGGCTTTATGAATCAGTAGAGGATGCAATTTCAGCCTCAACAGCCCAATCAGTCTGATCTAGAAGATCTAATGAAGGCCTTCATTGTGAAAACTGATGAAAGATTTGAAGTTCAAGGGGCATCAATTCGAAATATAGAGAAGTAAGTGGGACTGATTGCAACGATATTATCTGAGAGGGTTCCAGGACCTCTCCTGGCTGATACTGAAAGAAATCCCAAAGAAATAGTGAATGTTGTAACCTTGAGAAGTGGGAAAGTGTTGAAAGATACCACTGCGATATAAAAAGATGTGAAACTTGGATAAGAAAGTGGGGAGCAGCTGCAGAATGATGTTGATTTAAGAAGAAGGGAGGAACATGATGAGAGCGAGCATATGCCTGCTATACCTTTTCCCTAAAAGCAGTTTGAGAGATTTCTGGATGTGGCGAAACGGGTTCATATAAGCTTACAATTCATAGAAGTGCTCTCACAAATGCCGTCTTGCGCTAAATTCTTGAAGGAGGTTCTGACAAAGAAGAGGAAAATAGAAGATACCTTCGTGGTCAAGCTCACAGATCATTGCATTGTGATATTGCAAAATAAACTCCCATAAAAGTGTGGAGATCCAGGGAGTTTTACTATAAATTGCTCTTTAGGAACTAATAATTTTGATAAATCCTTATGTGATTCTGGTGCCTCAATTAATATAATGCATCTGTCTATTTACAGGAAACTAGAGAGATACGGTTTGCACACATATCTTTGTAGCTGGCAGACCAAACGACCCTAATACCCTAGGGGATAGTGGAAGATGTGTTAGTTCAGGTGGATAAGTTCGTATTTCCTGTGGATTTTATAGTGGTAAATATGGAGAAAAACAAGGAGGTCCCCCTCATTCTAGGAAGACCATTCTTACCAACGGGCAGAGCTATCTTAGATATACAAGAGAGGAAACTCATGCTTAGAGTGGGTGAGGAAACTGTGACTTTCACGATGGATGTAGAGAAGGGGGCGCAAAAGGACATATCAGCTACGAGTGTTGAGTGGAAAGTGAAGGGCTCGAAAGAGAAGGCTGCAGGAAGTGAGAAATAAGTGTGGGGTGTACCCCAAGATGGCTGAGAAGAAGCTATCTGCATGAACATGTGTATTAGTTCGGGCGCGTGGAATGGAGCTCGACTTCAACTCAGACCCCGACTAGATGTTAAGGGAAGTTTCCTTTATCTTATATATTTTAATTGTGTGTCATGGGGACATGTCACAACTTAAAGTGTAGGGTGGGGGGATATTTGTATATATGAAGGTATGTATATTAGTTCTTTTGTTTGTTTTAGTAGTTAAAAAGAAAAAAATGAAACAACATAAGAATTTTTTTATTTTTTTTATTTTTCCCGACGATAGATATCATCGACAGATTTCTTGAGGGATTAAAGTCGAAGGAAAAAAAGACAAAAAGATTTTCTTTTGTTAGGTAGTGTAATAATTCCCCCTTGATTTTTCTTTGTGCCACGGTTCTTTTCCAAGGATTTTTGTTTGAATCGAGTGTAGTTAGTTTTTATTTTTTTAGGAGTAGGAAAACTTGTGCAAAGATTTGAATTGAAGGCAAAATCTCTTGACTTTATTATGCCTTGAGAATAGTAAGTTCTTTGGTTGTGATGCTTAGACTTTGTTTTTGACTCTTGTATAAGTACCTTAAGTTGTATGATCTTAACTTTGTTGAACGTCTTTGACTAGAGTGTCTTGATGAGTCCGATCTTGAGTAAGTTATGTGCCATGTGTGTGTAAGTTTGTGTGTTATTCTGCACATTGCATTTGATATCTAGAACTTGCCCCGTATGTTTGCAAAGCAAAATAGTAGATTTATTCAATCTTGGAAGTGATACAGGCATTTATTTATTGATCCAATGATATGTTTACTCACCTAATTGATTAGGTATCTTAGTTAACCCCTTTGAGCCTGTAATCCTATTTCTTTGGCAACCACATTACAAGCCTTACCCATTTATTTGAATTGACCATCTATTTGAACCTTTGGCCTCTCGTGAGCACTTGAATTTATTATGAACTTTGTAAAAGTTAAAGTGTTGGGTGGTTGTTTTGGATTTTGAGTGGAACTATTGAAATAAATAGAAAGGTGCAATGTTTTGAATTACTAAGAGCCACTTGAATTGAATAAGAAAAGAAGGAAAATAGTGGTATTTTTGTGCAAATATTCCTTGATAAATGGTAACTCTTAATGTAATTGTGCTTAAAGAAGTAGGGAGTTAATGTATATTGATGTGAAGGTGGAGTTATGGTTTGAATAAGTGCGGGGTTTTGAATTGTAAATTGTATGTATTAAAAGTGCTTAGGGAGATGTAGTCACTCTTATATCTAAATGTATTCTACCCATCCCGCAACATTACAACCAATTAAAGTCCTACTTGATCCTTGACTGCATGAGCTCAATTAGTAGCGTAGTACACTACGGGCAATCCTATGGTACGTATTTTATGGCATATGAATGTTGTTTCAGAGAGTGAGAAAATTCCTTCTATCTTTAGTTCCTAATTGTTCTTAAATGTTGTGTGTGGAACTACTCTCTATTGTTGTGTGAGGGTAATTGATTGATGAAGGAAAGGGTAATGTCGTTAACCTTTATGTTAGCAGGTTGTGAAAAAATGTGTGACGCTTTTGAGTCAAATATTGAGACAAGGATGTTACGTTATTGTGCTTAATCTATTTTAAATATTCTTTGTGTGATGAGTTAAGAGAGTTGTTTAAAAAGGTCGTGTTTATATAAAGTGTAGTTTGATTGCTCGAGACGAGAAATGGTTTAAGTGTGGGGTGTTGATGGTAGGCTATAATCTCGTGTTTTAGTCGCTTATTGCACTCTAATTCACTGCACTTTACTTGTGTTGAGCTTTAATCTATAATGTTTTACACTTGTTGTGTGTTTTATACCTTGTAGGAGTGATTTCGAGTTATGTATATGTTGTGGAACTAAATCGAGCTATATGGAGCTTGGAAGTATGAGTAAAAGCCCAAGGAATTAAGCCGGGATCGCATTCGGGTGTCTACTTGGATCAAGAATAAGAATTCCGTTTTCTCTCAATCTTTTCTTATTTTATTTAATCATTCAACTTGTTGAGTAACAAAATAGCGAGATATCAGTAATCGACCATAGATCTCGGCAAAAATCTTGGAAGCAATTGAACTGCTAACGGTTATTGACATCAATCATGCGATTTATTTCCGAAATTAGAGTTGTACCTTATTTAGAATTCATCTACTATATAAAGAGGAACTCTATTTCATTTGTAAGAAGGTACATTCACTGAGAAATAATACATACGTTGCTCTTCATTTGCTTACAGTTCACTACTGTTCTTACTGTTCTTAATACTTGATCTCGAGGTTGTTCTCAATCGAGGTCGACATATTGCTACAACACTGGTTTGGTTTATTTTTATCATTCAACTCATTTATTTAATCCGTCATTTATCAATTGATACTGAATCAGATCACGTATCCTTAAAATTACCATACAAAATTTAATTGTTACTCGTATTTCAAGGTAAACAAAATCAATGAAAGTTTACATTGATGACATGTTAGTTAAGTCCCTACATGCAGAGGACCATTTGGCTCTTTTTCATGAAACATTCGAAATCTTGAGGAAGTACAACATGAAGCTCAACCCCGAGAAATGTGCTTTCGGGGCCGGTTCAGGAAAGTTATTCGGCTTCATGGTATCAAACAGGGGAATCAAAATCAACCCCGATAAGGTCAAGGCCATCGAGGAAATCGCTGTCGTAGATAGTGTAAAAGTCGTACAAAGGCTAATCAGACGGATAGCTACCTTGGGTCGGTTCATCTCCAGGTCGTCAAATCAGAGCCACAAGTTTTTCTCCTTACTGAAAAAGAAAAATGATTTCGGACCCCGGAATGTCAACAGGCATTGGAAGAATTGAAGCGAAATTTATCGAGCCCATCTCTTCTTCACACTCCAAAGGTAGATGAGAAGCTTTACTTATACTTAGCGGTGTCCGAGATCGCGGTAAGTGGTGTCCTAGTTCGGGAAGAGCAAGGGACGCAGTTTCCTGTTTATTACGTAAGTCGAACCTTAGGAGATGCTGAAACTAGGTATCCACACTTAGAGAAATTGGCACTTGCACTAATAAGCGCCTCTAGAAAATTAAAGCCATATTTCCAATGTCACCCCATATGTGTGATAACCACTTACCCACTCCGTAATGTTTTGCACAAACCCGAATTATCGGGTTGATTGGCCAAATGGGCCGTCGAACTCAACGGGTACGATATTGAATATCAACCCTGAATGGCCATCAAGTCTCAAATTTTGGCAGACTTTGTGGCCGATGTCACACCAACCCTCGTACCTGAAGTGGAAAAGGAACTTCTACTAAAATCAGGTACATCATCGGGGTTATGGACCCTCTTCACAGACGGTGCCTCGAATGTGAAAGGGTCCAGGCTCGACATTGTTTTGAAGCCGCCCATGGGTAGCATTACTAGAAAATACATTAAAACTTCAAAATTGACTAACAACGAGGCCAAGTATGAGGCCATGATTGAAGGTCTCGAGCTAGCTAAAAGCTTGGGAGCAGAAGTCGTTGAAGCTAAGTGCGACTCTCTACTGGGAGTGAACCAGGTGAACGGAACCTTCGAAGTTCGATAGGATAGGATGCAAAGGTACTTAGTGATCATGCTCAACTATGCCTTATAAAAGACAAAGCGGTCATTGCTAATATAATACGGTTTTCAAGTCCGGAGTCGAATCCTCAGGGAACTAACCTATCTAATACAACTCTCAGTGATGCTAATATAAGTTCAGACAATTTCTGGGTGCAAGATTTTTATCAATAATTGTTGGGATTTATTAACTGAAGGAAATGATATTAAAACTAACAATTTTCAAGATTAAAGATAACTCAATGGTAGAAGGATCTAGGGTATTGACTTCCCCAATCGCTAGACTAATTCTGACTCTTTTGTTATAATCTCACCGTATTACTCTATGAGGATTATGAGCTATAGGTTACTGTAATTATCTCTCGATCGACTACAGTAATTTACTAGAGCATTCTCTCGAACTACTCTAGCTGATAGTTTATGCAGCTCTTAATTATCACACCAAAGTTTATTTATTTCTAACCCCACTTTTAAATTCAAGTAATGAATCTTTTCAATTACACAAAAGTGGTGTTGTTCAACAACAATCTAACCTAGTATTCTTTCTCAAGCAACAAAAGGCAGTTAGACACGATTAATCAAGGGCCCATTCAATTAATCACCATACAAAATATAGTTGAACAATCATAGATTAAACCCGGCTTGATTATAACAACATTGATTCAAAACCTCATCTAACAATTAGTTCCATCAACCCTAGACGGATTGTTTAGCTACTCATACTAAAATACAAAGAAAGCATAAAATAATTCATAATTCTCAAAAAAATGACAAAAGATGGAGAATAGAAAAACCCTAATTGTAGCTTGGTTTTCTCACACTTGTTCTTGCCTCCAAAGTGAGTCTTAAAACAAGTTTCAACTTTCTTGGACGAGTTTATAGGGTTTAAATAGGGCTAGGCTAATTTCTCCCATTTTTGCACTTAGGTCCCTGCATTTTTTGGGCTCTTTCCCGATCGACCGCTGTCGCAGCAAAACGCGGCGCGACCGCGGTGGTTTGCATAAGTTTTGCCTCGTATTATTTTTCCCACCGCGTTCTAGCCGCGGTCGTGGTGGGCTCCACTCCAGCCATCTTCGCCTTTTTCTTGCTTCTTTTCACTCAGGTTCTTCTTGATTGGCTTATACTCCCACGATTCACTCCAAAATGCTCCAAATTATCCTCCGAACGTAGATTATTTCCTGCAAAGCATAAAAACACTATTTAGAGCATTTTGTTGTCATTTTTGCACTTAAAACAACACTAAAGTATGGTTCATTAAGAGTGTAAATAGCGTCTATATAGCCTACTATCAACACCCAACACTTAAACTGTTGCTCGTCTGCGAGCAACAAAACCACACTCGACAGGCCTAATCATCACAGGATACCTTCCCTACCCTTTATGCCCAGAATATTTCACACAGGTAGACTACTTTAGCGCGACATCCTAGCCTCGAGAGTGGAATCCTTTATAGCCACGCAATACCCCTAACCGGCTCTCCTACTCTCAGTCAGAGGTCCAGGCTTACCTTCCCTTCATTAATGATGTGCCTACTCACTACAAAAGAGACTTATAGTATTTACTATCACACACTGAGGAACTCGACTACGAAATTTCACTCACCCTTAGAAATAAATTCTTATGCCACAAACAACGCACCATAGGCTCGCCCGTAGTGTAATGCTCGACTAATCGAGATCATTCGGTCTAGAATCAAATAGGACTTTATTTGGTTGTAATGTTGGATGTGGGACGGGTATGATACATATAGGTATAGTGACTGCACCTCCCTAAGCACTCCACTACATTGTGTACTTTTAAGCTCTTGATTTTGTCAAACCTTCATTCCACCATTATACTATTGTGTTAACCCCTTATTCTTTTAAGCACACTTTTCTTTTAATAGCCACCACCAATTTCAGACTTCTCTATTTTTTTTTGGTGGCCTATAGTATTGCTTATCAAACAGTGCACTTTTTTTATGTCTCTTTAATTCCCCTTAACATCCCAACCAACCACCCCACACTTATATTTCTTTTCATATCCATTACACTTCGATTGCTTCTAAGAGGTAATAGGATTCAACAAGATAGGATATTTAAACTTGGGTCAGGCTTGTAATGTGGATGCGAAGGAAAACAGGCTTACAGGCTCAACGGGGTACACTAAGATATATACAATTAGGTGGGACAAACATATACAGAGAGGTTAAGCAAAGAAATTCCTATATCACTTTCTAGACCAAACAAGACAACCATTTCTCTTTGTACACACACATGGAAATTTCTAGGGATTGAATGTTAACACAGAATACACAAAGCCTCGCTCACACATGGCACATGACTCAATGCAGTTAGGATCATCAGACACTCTGCTCTAAGCACTTGAGACATTCAGGAACACACAATTTAGGGCCTTATTAGAGACAACTAAAGAGCCTAAGTGTCACACTAAAGCAATCTTTATTTTCAGTACCATAGAGTTAAGGTCCCCTATTTCCATTTTTCGTTTCTCGCCCAAGACTTCCTAACTAAAAAGAGAAAAAAACTAACTATACTCGGTTCAAATGTAAACCCTTGGAAAAGAACCATGGTATAAAGAAAAACCAAGGGGGAGTTGATACACTACCTAACATAGAAAAATCTTTTTTTGTATTTTCTTTAGACTCACTTCCCTCAAGAACAGGTCCATCGTCGGGAAGAGTCCAATATAATTTCTCTTTTTTTTTATTCGACTCAAGTCCCTTAAGAGACCCGTCGAAAGGTGTCCATCTTCGGGCCGAGTCCATAGTAATAAATAACAAAGAAAATTATCAACAAATCAAACTACCAACAAATATACACATATACATACCACAACAACCAATATCTCCCACCCCACACTTAAAGAATTGGCATATCCTTATGCCATAAACAATAAAGCGTAGTGAGGTAAGAAGACTTCCCTGGTGTCTAGTCTTGGTCGGAGATGGTTCCCGGGTCAAGACGACAGGAATGTCCTATCGCGCGTAGCCAGCCCATGATCTTCTTTTCTAACTTCGCACTATGAGTGGCCAGAGTGTCAACTCTAGCAGTGAGGTCATCGACCGAGGTGCATAAGCCAGCTAAATTGTGCTCCACGGCTGACATCCGGGTGCTCCGCCGAGGCCGAGATGGACCCGACTCATCAGGAACTTGTACTGGTGAGGCATTGGCATGCATATCCTCATCCTCATCATCCACATCAATAGCCACAGGATGCTCCTTTCCAATTGTGGTTTTATTGGCCCTAAAAGGGGCCTTCTTTGTGAGCTTCCCATCGACAATGCAATTTTCGGGAACATTTGCAGCACGGCACAGCCTGTTGACCAATGAGGGGAAGTAGAACGCTTTGAGTATCTCCGGGGATCTAATGAACATTTCATCATAAATTATCCGGGCCACATCGAAGTCATGATGGTTGAAAAAACACCAAACAACCACTGCTCGGGGTGCGTTTACATCTGTGGTGTTGCTGGAAGGCAGCAATCGGCTATAGATGATGGTGAGACAGCATTTGGCTTCCCATGTGAGGGATTGGGAGTTCAGAGTGATGCCAGGATTTATCCAGATGGGTTCCCCTACCAAACAGATTGTTCGAACAATAAGGTTCCACATTACATGTGGTGTCTGATAGGTCTGGTAGTAGCCCATCTCTCCTAAGAAGACCGGTAGCCTGTATGCTCGGCTTATTGCTTCAAGAGATGCATTTACCCGTGTCCTTCGAACTGTGACCACCCTATTATGATGTTCCGAGAAATTCGCATAGAATTCCCGGACCATCAAAATATTTTCCTCCTCTAGTTCATCAAAGAAGACGTCCAGCTGGCACCTCCTCCGTTCATTAAATATCTCCGGGCTTTCAATCTACAGGGAGGGCCTGTCAATAGGTACTTCATGCACCATCTTCCGGGATGCCTTTGCTTCGAATCTCTCTTCGGCTGCCTTTGAGACAAACCGAGTATTGTCAAGCTGGCTTGCACTCACCTAGGTTCTGCATTTCCTAGATTGAGACATTGTACCTGACAAAACAAGGTTTATTTTTAGAGATGGTTCGACTTGTGTGACCTCCAGGTGGTTACTCATACTTCCCCACCACGATGGTCATATTATAAATTTTTAGCTCAATGGGGCAATTTTTCAAACACATGGTGTGCATAGAAATAGACATGCATATATTAGCCCATAGGAGTACAAACCCTCCCCAAATTCAACCACAATCTTCTACTAGCATCAACCCACCAACATGATTTTCACCCAACAACACTAAGTCTTTCCACCAAGTCACACTAAGTTAATTTACAAAAGGAAGAAAATTTCTAACCTAGACATGGTGGAGATCTACCATTAACATATACAGTACACAAATAAAAGAAAAGAAAACAAAGAAAAAAAATTAAGAGAGAAAAGAGAGAGAAGACTTACTTGAAGAGAGGAAGGGAGATGAGCCTGGTGGTTGGAGGGAATGAGAGAAGAGAGTTGGGAGTTTAAGGGAGAGAAGGGAGAAGGGAGGTTGAGCGTTGGGGGAGAAGAAGGAAAGGGGAGGGGTTGGGGATTTTAGGGCTGGGATTTTGGGGGGATTGAGAAATATGGGGGGAGTTAGAGTATTAGAAGAGTAGGGTGGAAAAATAAATAAATAAAAATAAAAAAATGTACCTGGGCTATTGCCGTGGTCGCGCCGCGGTCGACCAGGGTCGTGATGAAGAGGGGTTTCGAAATAGAATGTTCGTGACTTGCCGTGGTCGCCCCGTCGCAGTGTTCGAGTTTGCTTTACTCACATTTTTACCCAACCGGAGTTGTGGCTTGACCCTGTCTTCCCCCAATATGCACTAATCATTCCCTATACACTAGTAAATGGGTTAGTATCATATACATCAATTACAACAACACGACAAAAGATAAGACAAAATAAAAACATGGGTTGCCTCCCACAAAGCGCCTGATTTAATGTCGCGGCATGACGCAGACTCTCGCTATCACTCCTGATTTGTGTATTGGGCTCCTCCAAGGTTATAACCACGCTGTCCCCTTTTTCTTCACTCATTCCAAGGTAATGTTCAACCTCTGCCCATTCACTGTGAATTTGTTCGTCCCATCTTCTGATTCAATCTCTACAGCCTCACTCGGGAACATTTGTACCACTTTGAAAGGTCCTGACCATCAGGACTTCAACTTGCCAGGGAACAACCTCAAGCTTGAGTTGTATAGCAACACTCATTTGTCGGGTTTGAAGTTCTGATCCAAGATGTGCTTGTCATGCATCAATTTCTTCCTCTCTTTATATAGTCTAGCACTCTCGAATGCGTGGAACTGGAATTCCTCAAGCTCATGCAAACCATTAACTTTGTTGGTGCCCGCTGTTTCCATGTCTAAGTTCAACTGCCGCAATGCCCACAATGCTTTATGTTCGAGCTCAAGCGGGAGGTGGAATGCCTTACCAAATACCAACTTTTATGGTGACATACCAATTGGAGTTTTAAAGGCTGTGTGGTATGCCCACAATGCATCATCCAACTTCTTAGCCCAATCAGTTCTTGTTGCATTCACTGTTTTTGAGAGGACACTTTTGATTTCCCTATTGTACACTTCAACCTGCCTGCTTGTTTGTGGGTGGTATGGTGAGGCTACCCTGTGGCGAACTCCATATTTCTCCAACAAGAGTGCAAACACTCTATTGCAAAAATGAGAGCCACCATCACTGATTATGGCTCGGGGGTGCCAAAACGTGTGAAGATGTTTTTCGTTAAGAAACTGGTCACCCCCTTCGCATCATTGGTTGGGAGATAAAATGCTTCGACCCACTTAGATACATATTCAACGGCAACCAGTATATACCTGTTACGGTATGAGCTGATGAATGGCCCCATGAAGTGGATCCCCCACATGCCAAATACTTTCACCTCTTGGATTGTGGTCATTGGCATCTTATGACGACGGGATATGTTGCCCGTCTTCTGACATTCATCACAGCTTTTGACCCAAGCATGGGCATCCTTGAACAATGTAGGCCAGTACAATCCTGATTCTAGCACCTTTGCTGCTGTCTGGATTCCACTAAAATGTCCACCATATGGCGAAGCATGACATGCCTGTAAAATAGAGGGTTGATCTTGCTCATACACCGCCATATCATATTATCAACACATATTTTGAACAATAAAGGCTCATCCCAATAATAGGCACGACAGTCCCGGAAAAATTTTTCTTTTGAATTGAGGAGAAATCATGTGGTACTATATTGCATGCCAAGTAATTAGCAATATCAGCATACCATGGTGCCTCCTCCAAGGTTACAACAAGTAATTGCTCATTCGGGAAAGTCTCAATGATACCTTCAACCTCTGTTCTCTTTTTTGTCCCTTCCAACCTTGAGAGGTGGTCTGCCACTTGGTTATTTGTCCCTTTCCGGTCACGAATCTCCAGGTCAAATTCTTGTAGCAACAGAACCCAGCGAATCAGGCGGGGTTTTGACTCCTTCTTTGTTATCAAGTATCTAATGGTTGCATGGTCAGTATAGACAATAACTTTCGAGCCAATCAAATATGACCTGAATTTGTCGAAGGCAAACACTACCGCAAGCATTTTCTTTTCAGTGATCATGTAGTTCAACTGTGAAGCGTCATGCTTGCATAGTAAATTGGGTGCATAATTTTCTCCTTACGCTGCCCAAGACTGCTCCTATCGCATAATCACTAGCGTCGCACATCAGCTCGAATGGTTGGTCCCAGTCGGGTGCAACAATGATGGGTGCGGTCACGAGTCTCTTCTTCAGCTCCTCAAATGCCAACCTGAAAACATCAGAGAACACAAAATGCTGGTCTTTTTCAAGCAGCTTACATAAAAGGTTAGCAATCTTTGAAAAATCCTTGATGAACCGCCTGTAGAAGCCGGCGTGCCCAAGGAAACTCCTCACTTCTCTCACCGAAGTGGTTGGTGGGAGCTTCTCAATTACGTCAACTTTCGCATGGTCTACTTAAATCCCCATTTTGGACACTCTATGTCCCAACACTATTCCTTCTTGTACCATAAAATGGCACTTCTCCCAGTTCCGCACCAGATTTGTCTCCACACATCGTTTGAGCACCCTTTTGAGGTTATGGAGACAATCTTCGAATGAATCTCCCACCATGGAGAAATCATCCATAAAAACCTCCATAATGTCTTCGACCATGTCGGTAAAGATGGCTAACATACACCGCTGGAATGTGGCCGGTGCATTGCAAAGTCCAAAGGGCATTCTCCGAAAGGCAAAGATGCCATACGTGCATGTGAAGGACATTTTCTCTCTATCTTCCAGGGCTATTGAGATTTGATTGTACCCCGAGTATTCATCCAAGAAACAGAAATGGGATCGCCCAGCTAACATGTCCAACATCTGGTCAATGAAGGGTAAGGGGAAATGGTCCTTTCGGGTGGCTGCGTTTAGTTTCCTATAATCCTGCAAATCCGCCACCCGGTGACTGTACGATTTGAGATCAACTCGTTCTTCTCATTTTGTCAGAGATGAGAAATATTATTCCCGCGTCCAGCCACTTGATCACCTCCTTTCTACCTCTTTCATATTCGGGTTCATCCTTCGTTGATGTTCCCTGGAAGGTTTGTATCGTTCTTCCAGAATAATTTTATGCATGCAGAAGGCCGCGTTGATACCCTTTATGTCTACCATGGTCCAACCAATGGCAGTTTTGCACTCTTGCAACACTTTCAGTAATTGTTCTACCTGCATAGCTAGCAAACCAGATGATATGATAACATGCAAAGTAGAATTGGGACCCAAGAAAGCATACCCGAGGTGGGCTGGAAGTGGCTTCAGCTCCAGTTATGGTGGCGTCTCAATCGATGGTTTTGCGGGTGGTGTAGCTCTCTCTTGTAAATAGAGGGGTTCAAATCGAGGTTCCCTCTTCCAAAATCCTTGGCCTTCGAGTGCCATGACTCACTCTGTCAGCCCTTCACCATCCATTTCCTCTAAATTTGTCAAGCAGGCTCCCAATGGATCTTTGGCATTAAGGGTCTCATCTTCGTCATGCAAGATCACATCTACCGCCTCCACTAGTGAGTAGTTTGCATATTCACTGGGTCTCCTCATGGATTGTTGGACATTGAATATCACTTCCTCATCTTTTAACCTCATTTTTAATTCCCCAGTCTCACAATCAATCAGTGCTCTCCCAGTGGCTAAAAATGGCCTTCCCGGAATGATGGGAATCTCCTCGTCTACTTGGAAATCTAGAATAACAAAGTCTGCAGGGAATACAAACTTCCCCACTTTCACCAGCACATCATCAAGAATCCTCGTCGGTCTTTTAGCCGTGCGGTCATCCAGTTATAACAACATCGAAGTCGTCCTAGCTCTGCTAATGCCCAACTTTGTGTAGATTGCCAAAGGCATCAATTTTATGATGGCTCCTAAGTCACACAATGTTTTTGCAACTCCCAATGGTACAATGAATAGTGAAGCTACCTGGATCAGACATCTTTTGATCCATGGGTCTGGTCACTACCGCACTGCATGTCTGTGTCAAAGTTACTGTGGACAGGTCCTGAAAGTCAAATTTCCGCGACATTAGGTCCTTCATCATCTTTGCATAGCCCGGCATTTCCCTCAAAACATCCATCAAATAAATATTCAATTGAATTTGACGAAGCATCTCTATGAATTTCCTGTATTGCTCTTCTTTCTTTGGTTTTGCCAATCTCTAATGGAATGGTGCAAGCATCACTTTTTGTCCACTGCTTGCTGGCTTTTCTTTGTTGGATTTCGGTGGCACAAGAGGCGCCAGTTGTTCTGCAACTTTTTCACTTTCTTTGGCCTCACCCTTTTCAACCTGGGCCTGTTCAACAACCACTTCCGTGAGTTCTGCTGATACATCTATCTCTACTGGAACTAGAGTGGCTGGCATAGTCTCTCTTCTAGGTTGAGCAACCTCTTTCTCCCTGTCTAAATCTCTCCCATTCTGGAGACTGACTGCCATCAGCTGATTTAGGTTTTGCTCCTTTGGGTTGATGTTTGTGTCAGCTGGCAATGCCCCCTGGGGGCGGTTATTTAAGGCCATGGACAGCTACCCCAGTTGAGTTTCAATCCCCTTAATTGCTGAATCTTGTACTGCCAACTTTTCATGCATCTTACCATTCGTGCCCATGAGTTGCTGCAGCATACCCCTGATCTCCACCATGTTGCTGTCTTGCTGCTGATGAGGTGGTTGATATGTCAATTGTTTCTGGTGTTGCTGCTGATAGCCCTGTTGTCTCTGATATGGAACCATTGGGCCTTGTGGCCGTACACCTCCAGGTTGTGGCATGTTAGGTATGTACTACTAGTTGGGTGTTGGACCCCATTGTTGTCCTCCTTGCCTCTGACCCAAAAAATTGTTAACATAATTCATATCCTCTCTGGGACCCTGGTTGTCACCTTCTCCACTCCATGAACACATATAAGACTGATTGATGCAAGGGTTACACAGTCCTCCATTTGTTGTATCAACGATATGCACTTGCTTTGTACCCATCTAGTCAATCTTCTTCGTCGGTATATTCATCTGAGTCATGAGTGTGGCTATGTTCTCTGCATGTGAATTATTTGGGTCAAGAGGAACTGAATGCACTATTGGTGTCAGGGTCGTACCTCTCATCATACATCCTGAATTCTGAGCCATCTTGTCAAGAAGGATTTTTCACTTAGTAAATGTCTTGCTCAGAAAAGCACCCCCAGCTGAAGCGTCTACATTTTCTTTCAAATTGTCCGCTAGCCCCATGTAGAATCTCTGGCCGAGCATCTGGTCTAGAATACCATAGTGAGGACACTTCACTAGCATCCTTTTAAATCTTTCCCAAGTTTCCTGCAAGGTTTCAGTGGGCTTCTGCTTGTACTGCAATATCTCGTCAATATGTCTTGCAGTCTTGTTGGGAGGGTAGAACTTGTTCAGGAACTGCTTGACTAATTCCTCCCACGTGGCAATGGAGTTTATTGGGAGTGAATTCAGCCAAGTCTGAGCTTCCCCAGTCACTGAGAACGGGAATAGTAGCAGCATGATGGCTTCCGGGGTCACATTTGGCTGCCTTTGGGTATCACAAATCAACAGAAAATTTTCCAGGTGTTGTTGAGGATTTTCAATGTGTGTCCCAGAGAACAATCCCTTATTTTGCAGAAGATGCAGCATGTTGTTGTTGATCTGGAATGTCTCCGCTTGTATTTGGGGCACAGCAATCGCGGTGGCTAGGTTGTCAGTTGTTGATTGTGCCCAATCATAGAGTGCAACTTCTGGCACAAGAGGTGCCACCACTCCATCGTTTGGTACAAGAGGTACCCGGTTGTTTGCATTGACGTAATCCATGTTTTCCATTTAAAGTTGCAGTAAGTGTTTGTCCTTCTTGTTAGCACGGTTTAATGCCCGGAATATTTCTCGGGGCCTGAGAGTCCTTCAAGAAGTTCACAGTCCTCGAAGAGTTTCTAGGCATACACCTGAATCACACAAGAATTCAAACGTGAGAATTTCAATGAAAAATTATTTAACACCGTAGAAAATTGAGCTAACCTAATAGTTTACATCTAAGTTGTAACAAATAACACCGTTAGTTCCCCGGCAATGGCGCCAAAATTTGATCACGCCCAACTATGCCTTATAAAAGACAAAGCAGTCGTTGCAAATATAATCCGGTTTTCAAGTCCGGAGTCGAATCCTTAGGGAACTAACCTATCTAATACAACTCTCACTGATGCTAATATAAGTTCAGACAATTTTCGGTGCAAGATTTTTATCAATAATTGTTGGTATTTATTAACTGAAGGAAATGATATTAAAACTAACAATTTTCAAGATTAAAGATAACTCAATGGTAGAAGGATCTAGGGTATTGACTTCCCCAATCGCTAGACCAATTCTCACTCTTTTGTTATAATCTCACCGTATTAATCTATGAGGATTATGAGCTATAGGTTATTGCAATTATCTCTCAATCGACTACAGTAATTTACTAGAGCATGCTCTCGATCTACTATAGTGATGGTTTATACAGCTCTGAATTATCCCACCAAAGTTTCGTTATTTCTCACCCCACTTTTAAATTCAAGTAATGAATCTCTTCAATTACCCAAAAGTGGTGTTATTCAACAACAATCTAACATAGTATTATTTCTCAAGCAACACAAGGCAGTTAGCACGATTAATCAAGGGCCCATTCAATTAATCACCATACAAAACATAGTTGAACAATCATAGATTAAACCCGGCTTGATTATAACAATATTGAGTCAAAACTTCATCTAATAATTAGTTCCATCAACCCTAGACGGATTGTTTAACTACTCATACTAAAATACAAAGAAAGCATAAAATAATTCATAATTCCCAAAAAAATGACAAAAGATGGAGAATAGAAAAACTCTAATTGTAGCTTGGTCTTCTCACACTTGTTCTTGCCTCCAAAGTGAGTCTAAAAACAAGTTTCAACTTTCTTGGACGAGTTTAGAGGGTTTAAATAGGGCTAGGCTAATTTCTCCCATTTTTGCACTTAAGTCCCTACATTTTTTGGGCTCTTTCCGGATCGACCGCGATCGCGGCAGAACGTGGCGCGACCGCAGTGGTTTGCATAAGTTCTGCCTCGTATTATTTTTCCCACCGCGGTCGACCGCGATCGCGGTGGGCTACACTCCATCCATCGTCGCCTTTTTCTTGCTTCTTTCACTCGAGTTCTTCTTGATTGGCCTTATACTCCCACGATTGACTCCAAAACGCTCCAAAGTATCCTCCGAACGTAGATTATTTCGTGCAAGGCATAAAAACACTATTTAGAGCATTTTGTTATCATTTTTGCACTTAAAACAACACTAAAGTATAGTTCATTAAGAGTGTAAATAGCGTCTATATAGCCTACTATCACTTAGACAAATTGCAGGTAACCTTGCACTGTTTTAAAGAATGTACTCTACAATTTATACCTCGAGAACAAAACACCGAGGCCGATGCACTTGTCAATTTGGGGTCATCGGTCGAAGAAGATGAGGTCAGCTCGGGGACTGTTGTCCAACTCTTGAGGTCTGTGATTGAGGAAGGACATGCCGAAATAAATTCTATGAGCTTAACCTGGGACTGGAGAAATAAATACATCGAGTACTTGAATAACGGAAAGCTCCCATTGGATCCTAAAGAATCGAGGGCCTTACGAACTAAAGTCGCTCATTTCACGTTAGATGGAGACGAAACATTACACAGAAGGACGTTCGATGGCTCGTTGGCACTATGCTTAGGACAGGGAGATACTGACTATGTTCTGCGAGAAATGCATGAAGGCACTTTTGGGAACCATTCTGGCACCGAGTCACTAGTTCGAAAGGTCGTCAGAGCAGGATATTACTGGGATAGCATGGAAAAAGACTCCAAGGAGTTCGTTCGAAGATGCGATAAATGTCAAAGGTTTTCACCAATGATCCACCAGCCTGGCTAATGGACATCGTCGTCCCTCTTCCACAGACCCCAGGTAAAGCTAAGTTCATTTTATTTATGACTGACTATTTCTCTAAATGGGATGAAGCATAGGCCTTCGAAAAAGTTAGAGATAAAGAAGTGATAGATGTCATATGGGATCACATCGTATGTCGATTTGGGATACCCGTAGAAATAGTATGTGACAATGGCAAACAGTTCGTCGGCAGCAAAGTAATGAAATTCCTCGAGGATCATTAAATAAAAAGGGTATTTTCAACACCGTATCACCCTAGTGGGAACGGACAAGCCAAATCAATGAAAAAGAATATCATCCAAAACTTTAAGAAAAGGCTAAACGAAGCTAAAGGGAAATAGAGTGAAATATTACCCAAGGTCCTATAGTCATATCAGACAATGTCGAAGTCCAGTACACGATCAACTCCGTTTTCCTTAGCATATGGCTCCGAAGCCTTGATACCGATCGAAGTCGGAGAGCCCAGTGCCAGGTTTCGGCATGCAACAGAGGAATTTAACCGCGAGGCCATGAATACCAGCCTCGAGTTGTTAGATGAAAAATGAGAAGTTGCATCGTTCTAATGGATGCACAAAAGCAACGAATCGAAAGGTACTACAACAGGAGAACCAACCTTCGCCACTACAGAGTCAGGTACTTAGTCCTAAGAAAAGTCACCATCAACACTCAAGATCCTAATGAAGGGAAACTCGGCCCTAATTGGGAAGGACCCTACCAAATCCTCGACATAGTCGGGAAAGGATCTTACAAACTCAGAACGATAAGCGGCAAACCATTTCCGAATAACTGGAACATATCACTTCTCAAGCAATACTATTGTTAAGGTATGACTTTCTCTTTTCTTTCGTTTATATATGTATTTAGAACTAACTCATTGCAGGAGTCCGATCAAAGACATCGAGACCTCAGGTTTTAAAGTATGCGTTGCACTTTTTTCCTTTAGATCGATTTTTATCCCAAATGGGTTTTTCCGGCGAGGTTTTTAACGAGGCAACAATTATGTGCTACCTGAGAATAATTCAGCAGTATCCAAGGCTTCTTTGCAATCAACCTCGAATACTGGGAGCATCACCCGGATGTTAGGTGTTCGAGAAATGTTCCTCGTGTCAATAGGCCTCAATAGGAAAAACTTTGTAATGGGCCAAACAGCCAAATGAACCGTGTCCATATAGATTAGCCGAGTCCTGATGACAATACATGTACGCATGTATATATTATTCAAAGAAGCATTCTTTCTTTATCGAATATCTCGTGTCTCGAAGCAAATTATCTACTATACAAATCTCATACTTACGACTCGGGTCTATTATGCAAATCTCATACTTTTGTGAAAACTGGCTCAAGAGCCTAGTGCAAACATACTTCGAACACTCAGGGGCTGCATACTCGAGTTATCTAAATTTGAAGTCACATGACCTCAAAGAGGCACCCCCCGTTATATAGGCCAAGGCCATCATACTCGGGGACTAACATTTCGAACAAGTTCGAAATATTATCAGGAAATAAGTCCAAGGGACATACCCGAAGGCTACGACCACATTAAAGGCTACGGCCATATTAAAGGTTATGGCCGAAATAACGCGGCTCGGAGACGTTCGAATTTCACAATAAATAATAGGCCTTCAAATACTTTGAAAAATCGGTTAAAAGGCTACCCTTGGCAAAGCAATTAAAAAAAGGCTTCGATAAAATCGTCCCCCGAAAAACTAAAAGGCTTCGATAATATTAGCTTTCGAAAAACCTCAAGGGGTATCAAACTATCTTAACACAAACACGTTAAGACAAAAAAGAAAAATGGGGTTCCGATCATCGGACCCTCAAAAAACCCAATGGGTATAAAAAACATATGCTAAGGCATAGAGAAATTCTCACCAAGTCTTTTAAGCCGAAAAGGGGAAATACTAGCCATTTTCAGAGGCAAATCGGCCCAATCTAAAGAGCCTAAGGGCCTATACAATTGGAGTTCGAGACCTTGTTCTCACTCAATTCGGACCTAAGGGTTCCGCTATTCCGAGCTCGAATAAAGTCAATTATAGGTCGAAGATTCATCATAAAACCCCAAGGGGTATGTTGATGTAAGCTTAAAACTTACCCTCGTCTAACTAATGTTGATACCCAATTTTTCCTCAAATTATTTTTAAATTTGCATATGTACCTTCAAAATCACTTTTTATAATAATTGGTATTTTCCCCATAATTTTCCATATTTTTGTCAATTTATTTTTCTAATTTATTCAGCACTTTATATTCAATAATTATTCATAAATTACATTACAAAAAATTTCAAAATATTTCCTAGCTCAATATATCATTTATAATCCTATTAGGATTAATTATTTCACAAATTATCCAATTTGGCATTATTTGGCTATAATTACAATAATTTTGCAATTATAGCCTAATTGTACATTTTATGCTATTTTAATTCAATAGTTAGTCATTTTATATTTTAAATATTATTTAATTACCTTAATTTCACCTATTTAGTTTTAATTTTATTTTTATATAATCATTAGCTATTTTATTAATTATTTATCTATTTTTAAGGGGATATTTGACAAAAAGCCATCTTTATTTAAATCCTAGCCTAAATCAAACTGATCCTAACCTAATTAATCTGGCCCAATACCTAATCCCAATACCCTATCCTACCCGACCCAACTCCCCTATGCAATCTGAGCCTTTGATTATTTCAAATCAACGGCCCAGATCAGCTCCTTCCTAATTTAACCCCCTAATGACTACCCCCTCTCTCTCAACCGGTCTCTCTACCTCCCTCTCTCTATCTCTGTTTCTTTCTAGAACCTTCCACCTTCCCCCCTCTCCGATGAACTCTGTTCATCTTCTCAGGCCACCTCCCTCGCCGGAAATCATGACCTCTCACCATCTCCTGGCCCATGCCTAACCCCACGCTGGTTTGACACTGTTCTCATGGTCCTCAGGTGAAACTGGAGCAGTTCAACTCCCACTTATGGCCTTTCATGCCATTTTCCGGCCATTTCCAGCCGTCCGAGTAAGGTTCTTACACTTTCCGGTGGAAACCGGTAAAAACTTGAGTTTTTTCTCTCCTCTTTGGGTTCTCTCTTCGAAACCCTAACTTCTAAAACCTCAGATCTTTCTAGATCTGTAACAAATCTATACATATTTCAAGTCGTTTTGATGTTTTCTTTAAGGGTTTTCCATTTTTCCTAAAATGATTTTTTGTTTTCCAACTAGGGTTTCTAAAAAACCTTTCTGCAAAAATGATTTCTTCAAGTTTAAGGGTTCTTCTGAGATTCTTCCCGTATTTTTAACGGTTTCTATTAAAATCTCTTTTTCATAGTTTATTATGTTAAAACTTTAGTTTTAACACTGTATTATAATCTTAGGTTTGCCTTTATTGATCTACTCTTTTGATTTGTATATGTGTCTGTCTCTTATGAATACTTCTTGAGTTTTGTATGATTTTTATCATATTCTTTCTCATTAGGGTTCTTCATTTTGGCTTCTTCTTCTTATGCTGTAGTTGCTCTGTTTAATCCCTCTAGTTGTTACTGTTCTGTTTAGATGAATCTCTAATCCTATGTGATTTCTTGCTGCTACAGTCATTAGGGTTTCTGACTCTTTGATTCCCCGTGTTATATCATGTTCGTTTGTTAATCCCTTTAATCATTTACTGTGTGCTAGTATTGAATCCCTGATCACTTTTACTTGAATCTCTGATTTTCCTGTCCTATTGTGTGCTTACTTCGTGTACTCACAGGAATTAGCATTACTCCTGTTTAAACCCCTAATTTCCTATAACTGAACCTCTCATTGATCTTTTGTGATGATTTCCTTACTGATTTACATCCTTTAAATTATTTCCTTGCCTTATTTTGGTCAACTATGCTGTCACACGGATCCTTATGCTATTTCCTTAACTGAAATATTCAGAACCTAGTCTCAATTGCATACTGGTTTGAAATCGTTTCCTTATATGTTATATGCATGTCACATATGGGAACTTTTCTTATTTGTTATTTGCCTACGAACCGTTTGAACTTAACCCCTTCAATTAAGGGATACCTATGCTGATTTCACATTGATTGATACTCAGTCCCTTAATTAAGGGTTAAATTTGATTCCTATCTTATTTACCATCTATTTTCAAACTATATATATACACTACTCTTTCATTAAGCAAGACACGAACTAATCTGTTCAACTCTCTCTCACACAACTAAAAACTCTCTGCTCTCTCTCTTTTTTGTGCTAGTTACTACTATTCTAAGTTAGCCGGTTGCAAGCCAAGGCTAACTATTGTGCATCTCCTACTTCCTGTTTGTGTTACTGCTTTCTTCACTTCACTGGTATGTTCTAATTCAGATTTCAGTTCTCAAACCAACATGTTTCTACTACTGTTGAAATTCATTGTGTTTCTAATTTTCTTTTACTTATTATTTTGTTGTTCACCATGCAACTAGGATCCTGAACTCCATTCACATGATAAGTTATACTCTATTTGTCATAACCA